>CAJVQA010003596.1:0-19126 GCA_910591915.1 Cetraspora pellucida | reverse complement strand
TTGTAGCCTCTTTCATAATTGCAAATTGCCTTAAATCTTCTTTGTTAAGTTTTCTAAAAAAAATACCTTCTGACTTAGTTATAACAGTAACAAGTGAGATTACAAAAAGTGTTCACTGTCTAAGGTTACTCTAGTTACCTACTATCTTAAAAGAAGTAGATATAAAATAACAATAGCAAGAATAGAAACTCAGACTAATTTATCTGTAATCTAAACTAACTGAAGTGACTAAAGCTTATCTAAATTTGAGTATTAATAATAATGTATAAGAGATTAGTTTGATATTTAATCTATTATATATATTAAAAATTAATCTTGGAGCTAATAGTATTAAAAGAAAAAGGTTGCACTAGTTGCAAAGCAGAATTAGAAGATAAATTAAAAGTAGAGTGATAAATTGTAGATCTTGAAATACAGTAAAGAATCCAACTTTTGTGATAAATTTGTTAATTAAGATGAAATAAGAATTTAGTAATAAGTATTGTAGATATTTTTGTAAATGATAAGTCTGTGACTATAGTAATAATTTTATTTAGTACTAAGCCTTATAAAGTTAAGAAAATTGAAGGTAGGTTTGGTATATTGTAAGTAAACATGCAGTATAGTTGTTTAATTTGATGATATAGGTTATTTATAATTTCTAAAATAATATTAAGATTAGTAATATTAAAAATATATTGTAATGAGTTATTTATAAGATTGTTTAATAATTAATCAAATAGGCAAGTTGTCTAATAGAAAATTGAAGATAGGTCTGGTATATTGTAAGTGGACATGCAGTATAGTTGTTTAATTTGTTGATATAGGTAATTTATAATTTTTGAAATAGTATTAAGAATAGTAATATTAAAAGTATATTGTAATAAGTCATTTATAAGATTGTTTAATAGTTGATTAGATGGGCAAGTTGTCCAATAGAAAATTGAAGGTAGGTCTGGTATATTGTAAGTGGACTTGTAGTGTAGTTGTTTAATTTGATAATATAGATTATTTATAATTTTAAAGTAGTATTGAGAGTAGTAATATTAAAAGTATGTTGTAATGAGTTATTTATAAGATTGTTTAATAGTTAATTAAATAGACAAGTTGTCCAATAAAGGTATGATAACATTGGTGACAAGTAGATAGGATATAAGCAATAACATTTGTATAAAGTGTGTGGAGCAAAAAGTTCATCTAGTAAAATTTTAATTCTAAAGGACTTAAGATTAAATGATTGAAAGCTATACAAGAAGTTTGAAATTTTTTAATTATTATTAATATATAGCCAGGTGGCTTGTCAATTAATTTGATTAAGGATTTTTTTCCATTTATAAAAGCAGTTTTGAGTAATTTATAGTGTATAAATATATGTATGACAAATTGTATAAATACTGTAATGAGTTGGTAGCTTCAAAGAAAAATTCTCACGAATAAGAATATAGGCTGGACTATAAATATCATACAACATAAAAATAAAATATATTAGATTATAATAATTATATGCAAGTTGGTCAGCTAAATTATTGAATGTATTATCTTGGTAAGCAGTAACTTTGTGAAAGATAATTTAAATTTTGTAAAAGTTAATAAAGTTGACAAGTGTGTTCCAAAGTGAAAAGTATGATATATATATATATAATAAAGTAATAAAAAATTTTAAAAGATTTAGATATTTAAAAATTACAGATTAAAAATCTGTGTATATATTTACAGTATAGTTTCTAAGAGCAGTAATAAAAGCTAATAAGATAATAGTAAGTTCTGATTTGAATGAACAAAACCAAAGTTTAACTTGTGTCTAAAATGTATGCAATATAAAATTATTTTTAACTTGGACCTATTCAATACTTATAAAGTATTGAGAGGTACCCAAATTAATAATAAAGCTATTAATATAGAAATGGAGTTCTTGTTAATTAGTATTATAGTTAGCAATTTGTTAAAGTTTATAAATTAGTGTATAGAGTTCAAAGATAGTTGGAATTGAGTGTATTGAAATAATAATCTTAGGTGGGCTTAGAGTTTGAATAGAATATCTAATTGCAACTAAGTATAAAAGATTCAAATAATTGGCATTAAAGTTAAGAGTTTTGTTATTTGTATTAACTCAACTAAAAAATTGAATTGAAAGATTAGTAGAGATAGTAATTGTATATTTGTTATTAATTGTTTGTAAATTAAGAGAACAATAAAAATATGTATATAATTAAATAGATGCAAAAGGATATAAGCAGGTAAATTGTAATTCAATTTGATATTGCCAATAAGTAATAAACACAGTACTAGATTGAGAAGATTGTCTTCTGACTTTATTAATAATAATTTGGTTATTAAGTACTATAATAAGCCAAAGTTTTTTATATAATAAAAAGTGTTCAGTAGTGTAACTATAGTAGTTAGTATAAAGTAAATATAAGTGTAAATATAGTGTATAGTTGTAGAAATGACTTGTAATTTGGTCTTTTAAATTAGTAAACCAAAGAGGTTGTTTGCCTTTTGAATGCAATAAAAAATATATTTCAATTCAATAAGTATGAATTATCAAATATAGTAAGTTGGTCTAAGTATAAATTGTTATGATATTTGAATTGTTTTTTAAAGGTTAGGTATTTAAAATATAAATAAAGAAAGAATTCTAATGAGATAGAGCCTTCTTGAATAGTATATAAGATGTTATAAGTTGGATTAAAGGTAAATATTATATCAAGATATTTAAAAACTTAAATAATTTTAAAGTTAGTAGAATGTTTGTTTGGTTTATCAATAGTAAGATTATTGTGTATCAGTATACTAATAAGTAATCAAAGATTATTTTAGAGTTGCTAAAATCAAATATGAGTACTAATACCAAGAAGATTAGGAAAATTAAGTTTTTTAATATAGTTTGTGATATAGTGTTGTAATTGGATATCCTATATGTTGTGAATATTATATAATTAATGATTAAGTAAAGTACTATATAAGTTGTACAACTAAGTAACTTTACTAATATTTAATATCTTAGTATTCTAAATATTATTAAATTTTAGAATATTTGATTTTTATTATTCAAATATTTTAAACTGACAAAAATATTTTAAATATACTAAAATATTTTAAACAGTCTAAATTATTTTAGACAATTTAAATTATTTAAAATTTAAGCAGTCTAAAAGAATTTAATTATTTAAATTTATGCCAATACTAAAATAATTTAGATGCCCATCTATATCTAAATAGTATAATAGATTTTTATATAGCAAATTACTAATAAAATTTTTTTTTGGTATTAAATTGATCTCTTTTGGTTCTAACTTTTTATTAATACTTATATTAGACATATGTATATATAGATGTATCTATATTAAATTATTAAATAAATATACAACTAGCTATATATCTATATTACCTATTTAAGAAGTCTGTCTAAAGGTTTTTTTTACTAGTTGCTATACTTAACACCTCTGCTTAGGTATTTCATTTAAACTCTTTGATCTAATTCTAGTATTAACTTTATTAGATCACAGACCCAAATTCTTTTGTTATTGATATTTAGAACTATAATTCTTAGACTATTTTTATCCTTGAGGTAAACCTATCAAAGTAAGCTGTATTCTCTTTTACTGCTAATCTGGTTTGATACTATGACTGAGACTAACACTTGCAATCAAGGTTATTCATTAAACTACTATTGCTTTTGTAAAGTTCATCCAAACTCTAATATTTATTTTTTCAAATTATAAACAAAAGTTTGTCTAATTGACTAATAAATTCAATTTAATTTTATATTATTTATATAGTTTAGAGTACTTTTTAAAAAAATAAAATTTAATTATAATAAAGTAAAAAAATCATATAAAAGGGTTTATTAAAGTTGTAAGACTTTATAGCTAAAAATAAAATCTAATTCACATTTGTTTAAAAAAATTAGCTTAGTAAAAATTTAATTTTATCAGATTTTAAGAAGGTATTACTATACTAGCTTTTTTAAACAAACAAAAATTGGATTTTATTTTTGACTATGAAGTTCTATAACTCTAATGAAATCTTCTATATATTTTTTTATTATTATTATGATTGGTTTTTATTTTTTAAAAAAATACTTTAAATTGTATAAATAATGTAAAATTAAATTAAATTTATTAGCTAATCAAACAAATTTTTGTCTATAACTTTTTAGTTATTTTCTCTATTATCTCTTACTAATTATTACTCAGAATTGATAAGACTCTCCAAACTACCAATTCAGATGGCCTGGTATAGTATACTTATTTATCTTTTTTTCTTGATAATTCTGGCAGCCTGGTTAGTACATATGTTTTCTTCACATATCTGTTATCTGATTTATCTGACAATTCCTTTGAGAATGTTTCATAGGCTTCCATTAATTCAACAGCATTATCAAAAGTTTGTACTATCTCTTTACTTGAGATTTCTAAATAGGCTTCTGTTTCTTTGGTTTTTTAATTTTATACATCTGATGGTCTTATTATAGATTTGTACTAAAACCTTATATGACACTGGTTTTTTACATTCCTCTATATATATGTAATGTTACATTTCTTATAAATACCCTAAGCTTTCAAAATTAGGTGAACCCTGATCTGATATACCTAAGATTACAGATGCATAAGCCCAACTAATCAACAATAAACAGTTATTATAATGCAGTTATAATTTTCAAAATTCATCATCCATGAGAATTGAAACTTAGACCTGCCACTTGAAAGTTGACAACCTATCCAGATTATTAGGTCATCACACTTCTAATAAATCTTTTTTATTTAGTATCAACATTTAATAATATATAGATTTATATAAGTTATTTATTCAATTACAATTTTATAAGATATTTAATTTAAAAAAATTATATTTGTACAGATCTTGAATTTTCCTAGATGCCCTATGTTTTTTTCTAGTTAACTAATTTCTGAGAAACTATAAAAGAATTTTAATAGTAAATTTTTATATCTAATATTTAAAAATTTATATATCAATAAGTTTTAAACCAATTTTAATAATTTTACTACTGTTAGAATCACAAAAACCTATTATATAACTTTACTTAAAAACTCAAAAAATATTTAATTAGTAAAAAGTTTCATAATTGAAATTACAAAAAAAAATATACCATCAAGTTTATATATAATTTTAAAATATTACACCCTACCCTTAAATCCAAAAATACTCTAAATAATTTCGTTAGTAAAGCATTAAAAACTATGATAATTTTTATTTAAATTACGAATTATTAAATTTAATAAAGAAATTTATAGTTTACATAGTGCATATACACGAGTACGTATTAGGTTGTTTTTAGGGCTTAGCAAAGATATAATATATACTAAAACCTTGCAGGTGACCTTTCTTTTTGTTAGTGTAATTATAATTTGAGACACTAACATATACGAATATAAATTGCATGAATTAATGAAATAAAAAAATATACATAACATTTATATATATAATTATAGAAAGAAAATATTAATTAAGAAAAAGCCGAAAACGAGAACATTACATGAAATTGTGTACATTAATTATATGAATCAACTTGCTGATTATTTGCACGTATCTTGACATATATTATGGCAACAAACAAAACTCGCACAGTAAAAATCTGCTGTGCATTCACATCCGTTTGGTTCATTGAATCCACCTATATCGCAACCTACAGTACAGTACATTAAATTGTTATCATTATGGTAAATCGTAAAATGAGTGATGCTAGCTTTTTAGAGTAATTCAAAATGACAAACCTCGTGTTTTTAAGAGTCGATTAGGTAAGTCTGGATAAATATAAACAGAGAGAAGATTAGATAACTTTTCCAAGGAATACTCCTTTCAAAATGAGATTGAATTCGATATTAAAGAAATCAAAAATATTCATACTTTTGATGGATACTCCTTCGACTAAGATGCAGGAAAAGAGGATTGCGATAAGTAAAACCAGTAATATGCGTTTCATGATTAGAAAATTTGATATTATTGCAAATACGTTGCGTAAAAAGGTTACAAGAGTTAAGCCTTGTTAGCAAGATGGCAAGGTAACCCTTTACTTTTAAAGCTTTGAAACCCCTAAGATTTAGTGTTCAGCTCACATGAAACGAGAAATCAATTTTCTAATTTTATCAGTATAAAGATATTTTCGAGAGTAGCCGAGATCATCCCGAATCTGGATTAATCAATTTTGGGTCATTGTAGATCATGATGATACGTAAAAAATCACAAGAAATCGGCAGATTCTAATTTTTCGAAAAATTAAGATAATTGGAATATATAACTTAATATTCAATATAGCTTAGATAAAAGGTTACCGTATTTTATGCGTAATAATGCTGTACGTTCCGAAATAACGCAGATATTCTTATTGGTAAAAAAACTGAAGATGGGTTGTTGCCCAGCAAAACCATGCTTAGAGTATATATTTTTTATATACTCTAAGCATGGTTTTGCTGGGCAACAACCCAGATAATGCGTGGTGACAAATAACCAATTTGGACGTCTTAATCAATGGGTCAAAATGTGATAGGAATATTATGACCGGTCAAAACGAAGCTTTTAGTTATGCAATATTTAACTAAAATTGATGACAATTAGATTACAGGATCACGTGTAACGTGAAATTTGATTTTTTAAAAAATCGCAAAATTTTCACTGTATGCTATGCCCTACCTAAACCTTAACTATGCCTCTAACCCGACCCTAATGATAGTACCGTATAGCACTGATTAGTACCGGGTACTATTCATGGATCCACTATGTGGTAGGATACTATTTTCGGGGACACTATAAGCAGTGCTATATGGTAAGTTTCGACTAGAGTTAATACTTTACTATGTTTTTATATCCAGATATATTTTATATCCGGATTATATCCGGATTATATCCGGATAATATTACTGTTTTAATATAAATTTTTAGCAAAATATCAATCCGGATATATTTATATCCGGATTGAAGTATTAACTCTAGTTTCGACGCATTGTTTTTATTTTGATTAAAAGTTACACGATCTGATTGGTCGGTCATGCTCAGGTGACAAACACATTTTTTCTAAAATAAAACTGTAAGAAAGTTTTTTTAACCATTGAGCAAATATTTTGACAACTATTTATCTAAAATTGATGAAATTTTATTTTGATTTTATATAATTACAGGTGACCCTCAACCTCAACTATCGAACGATTTCCATATTCGTAGAACCGGGAAATTCTGATTAAAAATTCCGGTTCTCGATATGGTGATCTGTGTCTGTTAAATATATTTTGGGTCAGAATCCCGAAAGTCAAAATCCCAATATTCAAACGCTTGAGCTGAGTTTGAACATCAGATCCCCGACATCACACAATACGATAATTAAGTTTCGGGATTTTTGACCCATAATTTTATTTGTAATTTTACTCTGTTAATATTTTTGACCAATAAAAAATAGAATCATAAGTCACATGATATATTTGGACAATAAGAATATAGAATAGCAAGTCGAAATATATGAAAAATTATTATTACAAGACGAACTCGATTTTTTTATCAAATAAACCGCCTTTTGCTTCTAATAAAGGAAGTTTGTTTAGTAGAAAATTGAGTTCGGATGGATAAATACTTTTTATTAGTTGTCAACCTCGTATATATCTAACATAATTGCCCAATTCAAATGGGTTGATATTAATAAGGTTTTATTTCAATTATATATACGTAATAATTACAATAAATGTTTTTTACTAATACCAGTGTGTTATATTTCAAAAACCTACTAGATAAAAAATGTTGGGGTATTAAGCAAATATACTCAGAACCTAAAATTCATATCTACTATAACTTACTCTAAACTTGCAACCTAACTTTAAAAATAAGAGGTGATGATTACTACTAATTATTTGTAGTAAAAAATTAAATAGTAAGATTATATATAAGAATAAACAATTAAAGATACAAATAAGAATGGGTGTGATGACTTAGTGAAGCAGATAAGTTGTTAACCTCCTAAGTGGTAGGTAGTAAGTTCAAAACCCACTGATGGTGAAAAAATTTGAATAATCTCTTATATAATACATAGGTGGTATTATAGTGATGGCATTTTGTCAATCAGTTGGGATAAGATACTTGTAACTATGATTGCATCAGCATGACTGGCAGATCATGGGGCATCTGTGCAATGTTGAAGTTATACAAAAGAATGCAAACTAGTATTAGATAGTGTAAATCCAAAATAAGTTCTTATAGTTATATAAATCTGTAGAACTAAGAAGTTGGAACCTGAGATGTGGTGACCTAGTGAAGTGGTCAGGTTGTTAACCCTCCAAGTGGTAGGTTGGGTGTTCAAATCCCATTGATACCAAGAATTTGGATAATCACCTATATAATATTTGTATTATGGTAATTGTTACTAATGATTGGGTTAGGATACCTGTAATAGTGGTCGCACCAGCATGACTGATAGGTTATGGGGTATTCATATAATAGGTCACATGACATTGTCCTTTGGGATAAGGTTATAGTTACATGAAAGAATGCAAACTAGCAATTAGGCAGTGCAAACACTAAATAAGTTCTTGTAACTATGTAAATTCATTGAAATTGGGTAACAAGATGTTCATTTGGGAAGACCCGAATAGAAAGATAACCAGATCTTCAATGGTCTTACTGTAAAAACTAGTCTTATAAAATGGATACCAAGGTTGAAGTAGTTAGACAGGCAAAAACCTCTAGGTGGAGGGTACTACCAACCAGGCCACCAGATTGAGCTAGAGGAAAAGGATATCAGGCTAACCTGATATACCAATAAACTGGTCATAAGTTCTATCAGACTATCTGGATTGGGAGTTTGGTAAACTAGCAGAGATATACTAAAGTATTTTGGATATGTTTTGAAGTAGATATTAAAGTTTGTATAAACTCTACAAGGGCATAGTGGTTTAATGATTAGTTCTGACTACAAATGTTGGTTCTGTCATAGCAATACTTAGGTCAGCTATAAAAATAGATACAGAAGGCTCTGGAGGGTTTATTTTGAGAATAAATTAGTCCTAAGGTTGAAACAATGATCTGGGCATCTGGAATAATCCAGTGATGTTAATACAGATTATAGGTTCAAAGGATTTAAAGTGGAACACTCAAGCAGGGGTGTTAGGTACAGCAATTGGTAGGGAACCTTCAGACAAACTCCTTAAATAGATAATATGGAAAAGTTACACATATAGCCAATTGTACGCTTTCCTGTAGTAGTTCATTGAACCACAATACTAATAAGTAATTAATAAAAGTCAAAAGACCAAAGAGGTCACTTTAATACTAAAAAAAAAAAAAAAAGAAATTGGAATCTACTTAAGAAGACCTGAGTAGAGAGGTAGTACGGATCTTTAACAGTATCACTATAAAGATTAGGTTTAGAAAATAAATACCAATATAAAAGATATCAAGCAAACAAGAAACTTAGATAAGAGATACTAATAACCAGACCATTGGAAGTCTTAAATCAAAAAAAAAAAATCTTGGAAGAGCAGATTTTTGGAGTACTAGAAACAGAATACAGTTTTTTCAGACTATCTGGATTGGAAATCTGAGATCTAAAGCAGAGTATAGTTAAGTATTAAGAATATTTTATAAAGTCAGTATTGGGATTTAGATGAGTTTTACAAAAAGAAATTTTATTAGCAAAGATTAAATATAAATAATTAGTTAGCAGAGAGGCTTTTTAAGCCCTACAGTCAAATGATATACTCTGAAATATATAACAGTTTGACAGACATATAGACAGAAAGATTAGGATTAGATTAAATGACATCTAATTAGGTGTATAGAAGCTTGTATACTATCTGCTATTGTAGTATAGGAGTAATCTTATACAAGTTATATAATTATAATTGAATTTACAATAAAAACAATAGTTACTAATAACTAACAGCCTTAGCAAAAACAAAAAAAAAAAATACAAATAAGAAATAAAAAAATAATAAACTAAAAAAAAAAAGAAAATAAAAAATTAAAAAAAATTAAAAAATTTAAAAAAAAACAAAATTCTTATTTTATTAATAATTATAATTATAAGCTTTTATTAAGTTTTTAAAAATATAAATAAAAATATCTTTATTATTTTTTTATTTATTAAAATTATTTAATAAAAATTATATTAAAAAAACTTAATTTAAGTAGAAAGTCAAAATGAAAAATTAGTTATTAATTTAAAGTAATATTTAATAGCTTTTTAGTAGTTCAAAGCATATATATAAATAATATTTATATTATTATATTGGTTTAATTAATATTATCAATAATTTTATTTAGAAAAGTAAATATTACTAATTATTTTAAAATTTTATATATTAATTTTTTAAAAAAAATAAACTTATTTTTTATTAAAATAATATTCAAATAGAAATTTTATTATATATAAAATTATAAGTTCTAAATTTAAAGATTTTTAAACTACATTTGTATTAAAAAAAGCATCTAATATAATATTATATTTTTTATTTTTTATAAATACTATAGTTAACTATTTTAAATTAGATTTTAGCTAAAATAGATTAAAAGAAAATTTTGAGTAATTATTTAAATATTAATTAATATAAGTAGTTAATAAAGGTTTTTTTCAACCTATTCTAGCTAGAAAATAATTTGAAACAATTATCTATAGCACTTATTAGAAAATAGAAGGTGTAATGTCACATTGGGTGTCTATTTTTTTAGTAACACAAATATAGTTTAAAAATCTTTATTTTAGGAATTTTCTTCTGTAATTAAATTTCTTATTGTATTTTAAAGTTTTTATTATAATATTATATATATATATATATAAAAAATAAGTAGTTAATAAGTAATTTTATAAGAGCTATTTAATAATAAAAGAATTAGTATTAATAAATTAAAAAGAAATTGTAATATTATTTAAAAGGTTAGATAAAATTAGTAAACTAATTTTAGTATATTTAAATTTAATAAATAAAGTTAAATATATAAAATTTGTATAATTATATTTTAATTCAAATGTATCAAGTTGATGTATTATGTTTAATAAGATAACTAATATAAGTTAAAATTTAATATTATATATATAAAAAATTATATAATAATTATTTCAAGTTTTTAATAATTCTGATAAAAGTTTTATTATAATTATTTTTTTTAAAAAAACTTTTAGTTTAGATGTTAAATAAAAAAAAGAATTTATCAAAAAAAAAAATTTAATTTTTTTTCTAACCATTATAAGTATATATACTATTTAGTATTTTATATTTATTTATAACAATTTACTTAATATAAGACTAAAAGTATTATTCTTTTGTGTTTTATTATAATATTTTTTTATAATTTAATTTTTTGTTATTATTAATTAAAAGATTATTGAAAAATGTTTATATTAATTTATTTATTTATTTTTTTTATTAAAGTGACCTCTTTAATCTTTTGACTTTTATTAATAACTTATTGGTAATATGATTTAATAAATTACTACAAGAGAGTATACAATTGGCTATATATATAACTTTTTTATATTACCTATTTAAGAAGTCCACCTAAAAGTTTCTTACCAATTGCTATATCTAATACTCCTACTTGAATGTTCTACTTTAAAGTATCTGAATTTGTAATTTGTATTAACTTATTAGGTCATATCCAGATGCCCAGATCATCATCTTAAACTTAGAACCAATTTATCCTTAAGGTAAACACTTCAAAGCCTTTTGTATCTATTTTTATAGCTAATCTAGATATTATTATGACAAAACTAATACCTATAGTTAGAATTTAACCATTAAACTACTATACTTTTGTAGTGTTTATTCAAACCCTAGCATCTATTTTACAATATAATTTCAGTACTTTAGTATATCTTTAAATTTTATTAAATTCCCAATCCAGATGGCCTATATAAAACTATGACTAATTTATTAATATATTAGATCAGCCCAATATTCTTTTCTTTTGGTTCAATTTGGTAACCTAGTTGGTAGTCCTCTGGAACTTCCAAGCTAAAGGTTCTTGCTCATCTAGTTACTAAGATCTGGGTATCTGTTTTCTCAGACTAGTCTTTACAGTAGCACTATTGAAGATTTAACTATCTTTCTACTTAGGTCTTTCCAAATAGACTTTTTGTTACCCAATTTTAACAGATTTATATGGTTATAAGAACTTATCTAGTGTTTGCACTGCTTAGTTGTCAGTTTGCATTCTTTTGTATAACTTCAACATTGCATAGATGTCTCATGACTTGCTAGTCATGTTAGTGTAACTATTATTACAAGTATTCTAACTCAATTATTAGTAACAGTTGCTATAATATAAATATTATATTGGTAATTATCCAAATTTTCATTGTTAATAGGATTTAATACCTAAACTACTACTTAAAAGATTAACAACCTGACCACTTCACTAGGTCATCATATTTTATTAATTTACTTTATTTTTTCTCAAAAAAACAAACATTTTTCAAATTACAGCAAAGCAATTTTTTTAAAACTCAACTTATTTATCATAACTGTATTCACAGAATTATTAATATTAAACTACATTATCTTTCTCAAACTAAACCTTTATCTCGAGAACAAAAGAAAATAGTTTATATATCCAAATTTATTTTACTTAATAAAACTGAAAAAATAAAACTTTTTAAAGAAATTTATCTAAATTTTTTAAAAAGAATATCAAATTTTAATAATAAAAATGTAATACCTCTCAAAAACTTAACTGGTTTAAATTATTTTTAATTACAAAAGAAATAGAACTCAACTCAAAACTTAATACTCCACTTTTTCAACAATTATTTGATTTTCTTAAACCCAACTTAATTCAATTTGCATCTGGAAAAACTATTTTTTCTAAAAATTCAGATATTAAATCTATTTTTAAATACTCATTTGATTATTTATTAAACAATATAGCAAAATGAAAACTCAAATTTTTAGTGAACTTAGTTTATAAAACTAACCCATCAAATAATACTCATATTTCATTTCTATAGGAATTTTAATTAATATTTTAAAACTTATTCTTTCTAAATTTCTTATTATATTCTTTACAAAACTCAATTATAAAAAAATTCTTTAATTTCATTATATTATTTTATCATATATATTTTAAAATTGACTTCAAGTTACTATTAATTTTGCATAATTACATCTTTTTTTTAACTCTACTTATAAAACTATTCATGCAAAAAAATTTACAAAAGATCTAAATTTTCAATCATTTTGTCTTATCTTATATTATAACATTAGATATAATTTAATCAACAAAGCTTTTTTCCAAATACAAAATGATGAAAAGTTAAATGTTAATATTTTTTTTAATATTAATACTGAAAAATTTAAAAACTCTTTCCAAATACCTTCTTTTAAACCATATAGAGCAATTCTCAAAAATTAGTTTGATAAATTCTTTGAAATTTATAAACATTACTTTTCTAATATCATCAAAACCAAAATTCTTAACTTTCTTAAATATCAAACTGCAACCAAATATGCTGAAGAGCATAAAAAACTACTATTTCAATTCTTTATTATTAAATTTATTACATCTCTTTAAAAGTGCACTCTATTAGTAAAAAACTTGTTCTTTTTATATTTATACTTGCAAAAACTTTTATGAACATGTTTTTTTATCTAATACTAAACATAATTTTCAAAATTTCTCTATATATTATTTTGACCAATTATTCAAAAAATTTTTTGCTTCTGTTTATAACAAATTAGCTCATCTATCAAGTTTAATTAATTAGTATAGACTTATTCTATCTTAGATTTTTTAATCTTTTACAAAAATAACAAATATTCAGCTCTCCAATTCTAATTAAATTTCTTTATGAACTTGCTAATTTTGTAGAAAAACAATTTATAATATCAACAAAAAAACTGATTATAATATTAATCATTAAACCTATTATTTCTATAAATACTTTAAAGCTTTCTTTCAAGCAGCAGCTCAAAATGATAAAATCTTTAATTTAAGTTATAATCAAATTATTAAAAAAGTTACAACTCAAATTATAGATATTCATTTTCTAGTTAGAATTATTATCTACTTTAAAATACTTAAACAAAATGATAAAATCTTTCTATCTTTTTTATTCAGAAAAAATATAATAAAGACTATTATTCTCAAACTAAATTTATTATTATTAAGGAATTCAAATATATTATTCTAAAAAAAATTAATGACTTTGACCTCTTTAAATCTATTATCTCTTAATCTTCTTTTTAATAAACCTTTCTGTAAGTAACATTAAAGCAACTGCCATCTCTGAAATTATAATATACTTTACAAACAGTAGGCTATTTTTAGAGAAGAATAATGTAAGTAAGTAGGCAGTAAAGCCTATTTATGCAGAAGACTGGGATTATAATCATCAGGCCCAACATACAAGAAAGTTTACAGTATTTTCTACAGCTGTGTGAGCTAAGCTTAAAATAGTAAGTGACCTTGCAAAAATATATTACTTATCTTTGAATTTTAACTTCTTCTTTAACTTCAAAGATCCTTCTTATTATAATATCTTTCTAACTCATTATAATATTCTGATTTTACCAACTAATTAAACACTTTTAAGCTTTTTTTAATATCTAAAAAATAATCTGTTTAATAAATCTTTTAAAATTTCTATCAACTCTATACTTACTAAAATATATATCTATAAAAATCCAAACAATAGTATAATATCAAAATGTATACTTCTTTTTAAATTACTTTATCATCAATACTATAACCTACTTATCAAATCATATTAACAATATTCAGTTCCTAATTTATTAACAAATTTTAATTTTTTAATACTAACAATCTCAATATTTCCAATTTTATCTCTTCTATATTACACTCATTTGATCCTACTATAACTAATAATATCTCTTCTCTATAATCATCTTTCATACCTATAATTTCAATTTTTATAAAAATTAGTTCTCTAAATATCAATGATCTATTTCAATATTCAAAAAAGATTTTACTTATTGATATTATTAACTAACATAACTTGATATTTTTGAAATATCAGAAACACATATTATCTTAAAAGAAGAAAAATTTATTAACCAAAACCTTCAAAATTATAAAAGTTTCTGGAGCTCTTATAAAAATCTTTACCAAGCAAGTGTTATAATTTTTATATATAAAAAAATTTTCAAATATATTGCCAAAACATACAATTATAATAATCATATAATTGATTTAGATCTATATTTTAAATACAACTTAATTCATATTCTTCAAATATACCTTCTAATCTCAGAAAAAAAACAACTACATGCCAAAATTCAAGAACAAATTATTCTATTCTGTAACAACTCTACTTATCAACTTATAATACTTGATGATTTTAACAGTGTTTAAATTCTCACCAAGATAGAAACCCTTCAAAAAACACCTCTATTTCAGAATTTCAAATTCTTAAATACTTAATTAGTTATCAATTTAAAGATATATATTGACTTTTCTTTCCTATAATATTAAACTTTACATTTTCTCATTCAACTTCTAATAGCAGAATTGATCAAATATGGACAAACTTAAATATATCTTAAATTGAATATACTGATATTCTTAAGAATATTTTATTTGAATCAGATCATAAAATTATTACTTTTGAAATTTCTATAACTATTAACAAAACAAAACTCCATAAGCAACATACAAGAAAAAACTTTCTTTGAAAATTCTGCTCTAAAGAAAATATTAAAAATTACTCAAATCAAATATCACAAAGTTTTTGCCAATTACAAAACCAAATTTTTAACATTTCAAATCAAAATGAACTCAATATAATTTGAAACAAAATACTTAAAGCACTTATTAAAGCTGGTTTAAAAAATATTTTTTACAAAAACATCAAAACAATTCAGAAAATTAAAAATAATAAACTCTTCAAATAATATATGCTCTTTTATAGATATAAATAAATACAATATTTAAAAAACTATTTACAATCATCCAATCTTTATAACCTTCTAAATGAATAAAAAACCAAATATTCTAAAAATCTTATTGATAAACTGCAAACCTTTAACAACTTACATCTTTTAATCAAATAAGAATTTAATCAAATTAAATTTGCACTTAATACTTTTTATCAACAACAAACCCAAAAAGAAATTTAACAAAAAATTAAGGATCACAATCAAGTTTTCCAATTACATTCTAAAAAATTCTTTAAAAACATTTTTAAAAAATATAATAGTATATATATTGACAAACTTCTAACTAATAATTCTTTATTAACAGAAGAAGATTATATTAAACAAGCTATTTATACTCACTTTACTGAATACTTTAATGAAAAACCTTTTCAACAAATTCAACCTATATCTGATTATTATCAACTATACCAACCTCATCCTAAACTTAAAATACATTATCAAAACTTATTTAATAATATCTTTGATGAGAAATGGCAAACTACTATTCAAAGTTTTTCTTTTCAAAAAGCTGTAAGTTCTCTTAAAACAAACTATAAATATATTAAATATATAGGTCTTATTTGGCAAATTTCTCTTAAATCATTTATTGACAAATGTCTTCAATTTCAAAAAATTCTATCTAATTAGAAAACATCTAACATTTTTCTTATTTCAAAAAAATTTACATAAAACTTTATACTTAATTAAGTTCGACCAATCTCAATTATAGAACCAATTAAAAAATTCTTTACTAAAATCTTTTTACAAAGACTAAATCATATTATTAACTCTAATAAACTTCTTTTTAATCTTAACTTTGCTGCTACCAAAAATTCTTCAACACATATTTCTATTCAAATTCTTAACAATACTATTAAATACTATAAACATTTTAACAAAGAAGCTTGAATAATGTTTCAAGACATATTCAAAACCTTTAATAAAATTAATATATCTCAATTATAAGACACTTGTAAAAGAAATTGTATTTTTTTAAAGGAATCCAACTTATTACTAAACTATATACAGACCAACAAGCAAGAATAATTACTGCATATAGTCTTACATTATTTGTTTATATCAAATCATATATTAAACAAGATAAAACATACTCTTTCTCTTTTTGAAAAATTATTTTTTTAAATATTAAGGTGAGTATATGCAACCTAAAATTTTATTGGCAGTATTAGTTGGATAGCATCTGTTGATGTAACAGCTCAGAGGTGATCATAGAAAGAATATACAACTAGCTACTCATACAACTTTAGTTATTGTCTAATTTAAGTAGTCTGCTTAAAGGTTTTATACTAGTTGCTATACCTAGAACCCACCTGTAGGTTCTTTATTTAAACACTTTGATTTTATATCTACTACATTCTACTAACAACTCTAGTAAATCGATCACTAAGTTATATTTAATTTTATACTAAATCTACCAGTATGTTCTGTATTTTATACTTATAGCTTACCTAGTATTACTTTGGCCTAAACCATCACTTGTAGTTAGGACTAACTATTAAATTACTTATACTCTTGTAAGGTTTATTAAAACCCAGTATCTATCTTTTTAATGTCTTTTCTATCATCCTTTACTAACTACTACTTAGGACCAATAGGACTTCCTAAACTTCTAATTCAGATGGCCTGATATGATATCTTAGTATCCTTTTCTTTTAGTAATTCTAATAGCCTGGTTGGTCATATGCTCCTCTATACATTTTGCTATCTGGTTTATTCATCTATTAGTCTAAGGGTAATTCATAGGCTTTTATTAGTCTGATTGCATCATCAAAAGTTTTGTATTATCTTTTTACTTAGGATTTTCAATTGGAGTTCTGACTCTTCAGTTTCTTCAATTTCTGTGCTTAGTGGTCTTATTATAGATTGCACTAAAGTTTTATGCAATGCCAGTTATACATTCCTCTATGTGAATGTAACATTACACTTTGCATAAATGCTCTGAGCTCCTATTCAAGTTGGTGCACTAAAGGTTACAGATACACTAATCTAACCAATCGACAGAGACAGTTATTGTAATACAGAACTATTTTTCAAAATTCATCATCTATAGAATTTGAACTCTAGATCTGTCACTTGAGGATTAACAACCTGACTACTTTATTAGAGCACCACACTCTCTTCTTTGAAAAATTTATTATAATCCAATTCTTACTTATATCTATAATAAATACAAAAATCATTTACTAAAAATTACCTCTGCTTCACTAGTTAAGATTATTTTTAATATATTATCTTTTTCAATAACTATACCTCCTATAGCTTTTATAAATAACACTGTTTGGCACAGTGAAACTTCTGAAACCCTTTAAGATATTCTTAATAATATATAACAACTATACAATCTTAACAACATTAAAACTAATTCAACTAAATTTGATCTCTTATATATCTTTTAAAACAAAAACAAACTAAATACTACTATACCAACTCTTTATTACAATAACCAAATAATACTCTTATATAAATTATATGAAATTATATGATATCTCAGTAACTACTTTAATGGAAATGGTTCTACTAAACCAACTTTTGAAATGCTTCAAAACAAAATTGAAAACTTCTTCTTATTAATTAAATATAAAAAACTTACACTCAAACAAATCTTTATACTTTTTAATATAATATTACAATTATTTTTAGAATATTTTTTATAAATCTTATCTATATCTAAAATACAACAACAAAAACTCTTATAATTACTTTCAATTACAACAAAAAAAATGCTTTACTTAGCAAAAAACATATCTAATATTCTTTTTACAAACTTATTGTCTTTTAAACTTTCAATATTTTAACACCTAATTTAAAAAGTCACAATATTAACAATTGCATATAACTTCTATTCTACTTCACTTCTTAAACATATAGGTAAAGCCAGAATTAAAAACTGGCTTACTAAAATATAGCAACTACTTTTTATTCAAATAATTTCTCTAAATTTTTATTGAAAACCAAATATTTTTCCTTTATTTTTCAACTTTTACTTTTATATAACTCTAATATTTATTTCTTATTTAATAACTTATTAAATAGGGGTGTGGCGACCTAGTGAAGTGGTCAGGTTGTTAACCCCCCAAGTGGTAGGTTGGGTGTTCAAATCCCATTAATGATGAAAATTTGGATAATCACCTATGTAATATTCGTATTACGGCAACTGTTACTAACGGTTGGGTTAGAATACCTGTAATGGCGGTCGCACCAGCATGACTGGCAGGTCATGGGGCATCTGTGCAATGTTGGAGTTACACAGAGGA
>CAJVQA010003595.1:0-19131 GCA_910591915.1 Cetraspora pellucida | reverse complement strand
TTGAATATTTTCTTTTTTGGGATTTTTTTATTCACTGCTTCTATTATAGCTTCTTCTATTGCATTTCATATTTGGTCCAGCATGTCTGTATTGTATGAAATGTTTCTACTATCTTCTTTTAACTGCATCAGTGCTTTTTTCCATTCTAATTGAGCTTGAAGTTCTTCAGCATATTTTTCCTAATCTTCTTGCTTTGCTTCCTCATACAAATATATTGTCCTCATCTGGTCTTTATATTTAATTTCTGCACTACTCTGGTTTGCCATTATATGCTTTAGCTATACAACTGTTGTTAGTATCTTGTGATCACTATCTGTTATATCTTCTGCTTTCTCTATATTGGCTTCTTGAAGACTAGCTGCGATTGTTTCTGACAACCAGATATAGTCAATTCTTGTTGCTGCTTCTTGGCTTGACCATGTGTATGCTCTTTTTGTTAGATGCAAATTTTCGAATAAGTCTGTAAAGTCTTACTTCTTAAGCCAATTAAAGATTGGTAGTTTTTTATAGTCTGTTGTTTGTGGATGCAGTCTGTCTAATATATTGTTTACTGTATGATTAAAGTCTCCAAGTATGACTATTTCTGTATACTTTCTCTTGTTTATTACTATTTTCATGATTTTTTGCTGTATTTTCTTACTGATTGCTTTGTCATTTAGTGGAATATACACCTCTATTATTATCAGTATAAGTTGTTTGAAGTAAAGCCTTACTTCTATTATATACTTGCTATGCCTTTTAACCACTTCAACATGTTTTTCCCAGGTTTCATCTATTAGGATCCTAATACCTGATCCTTTTTTCTTATCTAATACTGCATTTGCCCGTGACCTTTAAACCTTATATTAAGATTGTGTAACAAGATTTTTCCTTTTTTTTCTATAATGTTTGTTTCTGTTATTTTCAAGATTGCTATTTCTTCTTCCTCTGCCCAACCCAGCAGGTTTTCTAATTTCTAACCTCTGGTCTTGAGTCCGTTGACATTGTGACATGTGATTTTTATTTCTTTCCTTCCTTTTTTCTATTTCTCTTTTAACTGCTCATATCTTGTTTCTGTATTTTCTGATTTTTCTTTTTCTTTACTTTTCTTTTCTTCTTTTGAATTAGGAGATTTTTCTTTATTTCTTTCTTCAAAAGTCCTTTTCTTACTATGCAAAAAATCTCTAATCTCCTCATTCATATTCATGAGTTCGACTTGGATGCCCTCAGGAGCGGTTAGCCAGGCCTTCTTTCATGCCTAGCTGAGTATTCTTTAGTTGATTTAGTCTATCTAAGATTTGACCTAAAACTTCCTCTATCTGTCTTGTTTCTGCATATACTTGTGTGTTTAGTCTTGCTTTCTCTTTAGTTATATTTTCATTATTTCTTTCTGCATTGGTGTTTTTGACTCTTAACTATTCTTTTATGTTTTGTAACTGAGGATCACTTTCTATTTCAATGTATCTTCTGTTTAGGACCTGACCATTGTCCCAGCTTTTTCTATTAGAAGTATTTCCATCATCTAACCATTTTTCTGCATCTTGTATAGGAGGATCACTTCTCATTTCTATATGTCTTCTATTCTGATTTTGGCTATTTCTTTTTCAGCTTCTTTCTCTTCTTCTTCTAAAACTTTCTTTTTTCTTTATTTCATCTCTTCTTTCGTTTAGTCAGGAGACTTGGAAATTGTTATATCTAATTGGTTTAAATTGGGCTGCCTTCATTTCTTTTTCTGTCACAAATGTGACTATTGCTGTTCTTCTTTGGTTTTATTTCTGTTTGGCAGGATATATACGGATTTTGCACCTTTGCTCCTTAGGCAGCATAGTAGCAAGACTTCTGAGGGATTGCCTGGCAGCTCTGTTATTTTTGCTGTGTACTGACTCTGTTTTTGTCTTGCTTCATAATTCTCTTCACCTTCTGTTACTCTCACTAGTTTGTTATTGTTAACTGGTATCGACTATGGCATGTCTTCTTTTTCTGACTCTTCAATTTGGACTATTGCAAGAGACTTATATTTAGATCTCTTGATTCTTGTTATATGTGCTTTTTTAAATCTTTTGCACATATATTCAATCTCTTTTCTGTTTATATCTACTGTTAGATTCCAGATCGTTATATATTTATGTTTCTGTGTTTCTTCTTCTCTAATATCTATTTGGTCTTCTGTTAGCTCTCTTTTGCTTTTTTGATATTTGTATTCCTTCTTTTTAAACTTTGATGTATTGTTCTTTTCTTTTTGATACTTTTTATTATATATTTTCTCTTTTTCCTTCTTGTCTACTCTTTCTTCTTCTGCGATCATTTTGTACCAATCATTTTCTTTCTTGCTAATTCTTTGTATTGCCTTACTTCTGCCATATTCGCAGTCAAAGTCTACCTCTATCCAAAGGTTTCCTTTCTTGAAAACCTCTTCAATGTTTTTGACATACTCATTATTCTTTAGTGACCATCTAATAAAGTTCATTCGTTCTTCTTTGGTCTTTCCAGATACATTGTGTGCTGATATGTTTGCAAGTAGGCTGTTATTTTGATTGCAGCTCCTTTTGCTTGGTGCCTACATGCTTTTCTTGAGTGGTACGTTCACTATATCAATTTCTCTTTCAATTTTTTGTTTTCTTTTTTTTTTTCTTTCTTTTTCTTCTGTCATTGATCTCTGTCTTGATTTTTTTCATTTATTTCTATATCTTCTTGTTCTTGTTCTCTTTTTTGTTCCTCTTTTTTTTTCATATAGATGGATGATTCAGCTTCTATTTGGTTATTATTTGTCTGTCTTACCTCTATATTTACTTTTTTTCCTGCCGTTTTGATGATTGCTTGTGAACTTATATTGGCCTTTTCATCTTCTTCATTTTTCCTTTTTGTCTCTGTTATTAACTCTTCTTGCCTTTCTTTTATCTCATTAGTCTGTTGCTGTTCTTTCTTTCTTTCTGTATTTAATCTATCTTGGTACTATTCTACAAAATGCAACTTTTTTTCAAACAGTTCTCTTTCTGCTTTTTCTAGTATTTCTCTTGTTATTCGCAGAAGTGCCACTTTATTTGGATTCTGTCTTGTAAGTACTGTGACAATGTTGTCTTCTCTGCTAGGTGTTGGATATGCCTTGCTTGTCTTATTAAAGAAAATTTTATTGTGCATACTATTCATCACCTCATATGCCTTTCTTGTGAAAATTGCATTAAGACTTTCTCTGTATTCTTCTGGCAAATTTCTATTCATGTTGTACAACTATTTTCTATATGTTTCTATGTTACATGTTGTATCTATATTAAGCTAGTTGATATACATATTTGTTTGTTTACTTTGCTTGTACTAGTGCAGTTTCTTGTGTAACTTAAAGGACCTGCAGTACAGGGTTTTGGCAATTCTTTAATTTTCCAAACAAAAAATTTTTTCCTTTTATTAAGAGTTTTTTGTATGCTATTCTTTAAGACTTCTCTTCATATCTTTTATTAGACTATATGCAATTTTTGCTGCTCTGTCTTTTTTATTAATATTTCAAGTTTTGTTTTCTAGTCTATTTGTTAAGTTTTACTGAGTTTTGCTTTCTGGCAATTTTGATCAAAGGATCTGTAAGAAGGAGTTGTGTTATAACAAGATGTGTATATTTTATTAGTATTTTGAGATCTGGATTGTTTTTAAGACATGTTAAAAGATGTATAATATTTCTGATATATTATAATATCTTGCACAGAAGTAATTTAAATATTTTGTGACATTTCTCTAATAACAAAGAAAATAGATAAATAGTTCTTTAGATATTAGTTTAATTTTAAAGTTTTTAATTACTAAAGAGGTTAGATTAGTTATTAAAGCCAGAGATTTTTCTCTGTATAATATATATTGTAGAGTTAGTGACCAATTAATGTTATTTTAAAAAGTATGCCATAATGAGATTCATTGTTAGATAAACTATGTCAGATGGTTTGTAATTTATTATACTTGTTTTAGTGTAGTTTTTACCAGATAGGTGCAAAGATTTTCTAAAAGTTTTAAAACAAACTAATTATATAAAAACTTTTAAGATACAGCATTTAGTAGAAAAATAGTACTTGGAGTTTCTTAAATTTGAAGATCTTTGTTAAAGATCATTGTAAATATATAGTTATATGCCAAGACTTTTAGTATTAGAAGAAGAAAGATGTATTGTTGTTTGTCTAGTATTGAATAATTATATAATTGAATTAAATTTGTAAAGTTAATCAAATTGACCAAAGAAAAATTATTAATATATATTTTTATTAAGATACAAAAACTTAATAAGATAAGTATAGAGTTTAATATAGTTAATAATATATTAAAATAAGATGGCTAAGAATTGTTAAAACATCTAAAAGTTAAGTAAGAATATTGAAAGTAATACTTTGCTACTATTCAAAAGGTATTTTTAATGTTTTGCTTTACTTGTTATATAAAATATTGTAATTTTTGTATTAAAGTTGGTCTTTATGAGATCATTCCAAAGTGTTATTGGTAGGTACACTTTTTGATTATGAGTTCTTAATATTGCTAGTAGAGTTAGTATTAAAGCTTTTTTAAAGTCTTTTAAATTAATATAAATTCTTTTTTTTGCAGTTTACTTGAAGGTTATAGATAGGTTTTGTTGTATTAAAGTAGCAATGTTTAGTATAATAAGATGTATTATTCAATTTGCATCCTTTACAAACAGCTAATATATTGTTGAATAAAAATATATAGTATTAAGTTTTAAGATTCTTATTAAATAGATTATAAATTTTTCTGAAAGTTAAATTGTTTGTGATTATTCAGCCTTTTTTAATAGAAGTCCAATTTGCCAAAATATGTGTATTGCATTATGAATATATTAAGGATAGATTTGTAAATATAGCTATTAAGTTTTGTATTATATAAAACCAATATGGGCACTAGCCTTTTGGTATTTTTTTGATGTTGTAATAAAAATAGTTCCATGTTAATAGTTCTGTGTTAATAGCATTTAAAAATTGCTCAATGCAATAAATATTGTGTTTGTTTAGTTTTCCTTTAAAATAGAAGGCTCTAGGATGTTGCATTAATATTTGATTTATAGAGATGTTTATAAATTTTTTTATATATAGCCAGTCATTAAAATCTCTTAAGATTTGCATATCCAACATATATAGTGCTAGTACTATTTGGCCAGTTTGTGTATTTGTTTGGATTATTAAAAAAATTAGAGATTGTACTAGAATAGAGGTATTAGTGTATGCAGCATTTTGTAGTTGTTGTAAACATAGTTTCAAAAAAGAAAAATCAAAGTTAAAATGGTTTAAGTTTTTTTGAAGTGTTAAAACTAATGCTAAAAGTTGTGCTTAAGCTATATTTGTTAATGCATAAATGTTCAGATTATATAAAAAGAAATTAGGAATTCCTTAAGCTAGTTTTGTCTTATATTTAACTAATTGAGTACATATTTTGTTAAGTGTATTTGTTTGAATTAAGGTAAGAAATAAAAAGTAAAGTTAATAAAAAAGTCATAGAATAATAATACTATTTATGATATAAATTGCTTGTTTTTCAGTTATATTAGCAAATTATAACTTTTTAAATTAATTATAACTTCAGTTATTATTTTTTTTTGTACTAATGTTAGTCTTTTGTTAGTTGATAATCATGCTCTCAAGTATTTGAATAGTTTTTTATTATTAACTGCTATTAGTTGCTCTTTGCAAAGAGTGTAAAATTATCTGAATTTGTTGAGTTTGTAACTAGCACAGATTTTAAAAGATTGATTTTTATATTAGCAAATTTGTAAAAAAAGAAAACAGTATTTAGAATGTTTGTAAGAAAGGTTTTGCTAAATGCAATCCAAAGTAAGTCATCTATGCAAGCTATTACTAAAGCATATATCTTATTTGAATATAGACTAGAAATTTTACTAGAAAATTCCAAGTGTTCTTTATATAATCTTGAGATTAGTGGATCATAGTATATTTTTTAAAAAGAGATAAAAAGGTATCTTCTTGGTCAATATTATCTTCAACTGAGTATGGTGTAGTTAGGCCTAGACTTGTAATTACTCTGTTGGTTTAGTGTAAAAGCAAGCATAATATCAAGATTATAGCTTTGTTTAATAAATGAATTCTTTTAAATACTTTACATAAAGTGAATATATGAATTAAGTTAAAGGTTTTTAACATATTCTGTAAAAGAATTTAGTCTTCTTTCTTATTTGTAATTGCATCCTCCAAAATTTGAATAAGTTAAGAGATTGGTTGTAATGTAGATTGATAAGAAAAAGCTGCAAAATTGTATGAAGAGAGTACTTGGTTTTAAACTAGAATATTTGTTAGTCTAATTGTTAGAATCTTTGTAAAAATTTTTCTAGTATTATCAATTAATATTATTAGTTATGTAAAGTTAAGTTTATAGTTATAATGTTGTTTTTTTGAAATTGGCCAGATGTTAACTTGTAGCTACTAATTAGAAATGCATTCTTGTATCAAGCATTTGTTAAATACTTCTAGTAGTAATAGGAAAGCTGATGATAGTAGATGTTGAAAAATCTTGTTTGCAATTCTAGTAATTCTGTTGCTTTTTTTTTAGGAGCTTCTTTTATAATTTAATCAAGTTCAGCTAAGGTGATCAGAGACAGAAAGTTGTTATAAATGTTGCTTTTAATATTATTAAGTAGATTGTATATTAATTTTCAATCCTTTCAAATAGTATTATTAGGTAGATTTTTTTTGGTACAGTTTTTAAAGTATAGACATGTAGCTTCTTTGATTTTATTTTTGTTAGTAATTATCTTGTTGATGAATATAATTTTTTCAAAGTTTACTGGTTTTGCTTTTCTTTTAAGAATACTGTTTAGCATACAACTAGTGTTATCTTTGAAGTTTGAATATCTTCTGCTTGTGTAAAACTTGATTTTTTACTTTGTTCTTGCTTTTTTTCAAAATTTTGTGCTTGCCATATTGTGTACTTATATTGCTTTATCTGTGTTATAAGATCAAATAAAGAAAGATTTAGTTATGCTTATATAATTAATGAAATATCTATTTTTGCAAGAGTAGCTGCCTTTGATAAATAGTAGTTTACTCTAGTTAAGTTATTTAACAAGTTAGTTAAGAGGTAGTATAAATATTTATTAATATTTTTCAAAGCAGAATGCAGTTTGGTTGTTTTTAGCAAAAGTGCAAAAAAGGGCTTAGAAGCAGTAAGGGTATATGAGATATGTTTATTTATTTTTTTTTAATTTTTGCTACTCAGAAGTTCTATATTTTGTTTATATTGTTTTTGTTCATATTTGATATTAAAATATTTTATAGATTAAAACAAATATTAAGTGAATCTTTAAAGTTTTTCTAGTCCTTTGGTGTTATTTTCTCAAACAGATATATATATTTTTTTTTTTTTTGTTTTTAGAGTTTTTTTGTAGTAAAAAGTTTGTATATCAAGTTGTATTTAGAATACAATGATTGCTGTTTAATATGTAAGAAGCATTAATTAGAGATGAAGGTTCAAATGCTAGTAATATATTTGATGAGATCCAGAAATCATGAATTTGGTTAGCAGAAGTTAAGCCATGCTATGTTGATGTTTAGATGTTGTGAAAGGCTAGTAGACTTGTTAGGTTGGCAGCATTTAAATTTTGAAAATCAAAAGGTGTTTGTCTTTGAGTTAATTAGTGTAAAGTTATCTAATATAATTAAATACCAATTTCTAGTTCTAGTTTCTGTAATCCAAGTAAGTAGTTGTGATTAAGTATTTTTTAGAAGAGATGAATGATTTGAAGAAAAGTAAATTGAAATAATACAAGATTTGTTGTTATTAGGAAAAAAGAAATTAAGACATATAGCTATTCTATGAAAGATGTTTTTTTTTTTTTTTATTTATATAATATTATAATAAAAACTTTAAAATACAATAAAAAATTTAATTACAGAAAAAAATTCTTAAAATAAAGATTTCTAAACTACATTTGTGTTGCTAAAAAAATAGACATCTAATGTGACATTACACTTCCTATTTTCTAATAAGTGCTATAGATAATTGTTTCAAATTATTTTCTAACTAGGATAGATTGAAGGAAACTTTAGATAAGAGTCGAGATATTATATAAAGCATGTGGTTAGAGTAAAACCTTGTAAGAGCCATTTGTTAATTGCTAGTATAGTATTAAAAGTTTGTATAGTAGAGGCCTGCAAAGTGCCTATTTTTAAGGCCCAGCCTGGTCTGCAATTAGAGTTAAAAATTTTTTTTAGACTTGACCTGGCTTACATTTAGGGTTATCATTTTTTTCCAACCCAGCCTGGCCTGCATATGTTAAATTTTTTCTTCAGCCTGGCCTGCATATGTTAAATTTTTTTTTCAGCCTAGCCTAGCCCACAAAAATTTCTTATATAATTTTACAAATTTTTGGGCCCGCACTGGTCCGCAATTATAAAGTTTTGCAAATTTTTCAGTCTAGTCTAGCTTACAATTATAAAATTTTGCTTCAGGCTCAGCCCGATTCACAAAAATTTGCAGGTCAGGCTGGGCTAGGCTGTGGGACCTAATGCAGGCCTTTATTATATAGTTCTTGAAAGGTTGTTAGTAGAGATAGATATTGTTAGGAAGTAAATTTTTGTATATTTAGTTTTAATAATTATATTTTGAGCAAGTTCTCATTGATATTGAGATATATTGCATGTAAACCATAGATCTTAATAGTACCAGGTAAGAAGATTGTTGGCTAAATTAGTCAAAAAGATGTTTGTTTGTTTGTTTGTTTAAAAGAACTTTGATATTATTGTAAATAATTATAGAGAAAGTGCCAGATATGGCATATAAGATAAATTGATAATTAGGATTAGTATGATTGGCTATAAAGTTTGAAATAATATTAAAAATGAAAGGTGCTAAACTGTTAGATATTTGAAGTGAGGTGAGTGTTAATTGGATTGTATTGAGAATTGCTTGGTTTATATTAATATTATTGTCTGCACAAAAGAAAAGATGAAGTGTGTTTTTGAGGTTTGTATATTAGAAACATGTTGTTGTTATATAGAGATAAGGATAGCATATATTAAGATTTTCCATAGTAGGCAGCTTATTTGTAAGGATTTTGATACAAAAAAAGTATTTTTAAGTGTCATGTTTTATAGATTTGATTATTTGAAAGTTGAAAGCCCAGTTAGGTTCTAAGGTATTTTGAAAATGTTTAAATATAGACCAAGAAGAAAGTTCTTAAATTGTAATAGTATTTTTAATAAATTTATAAATTTTGAATGATATAAGATGATTATTTCATAAAAAGTAAGTTGGAGTACTTGGCAGTAATAGTTCAAGAATGGGTTTGGAAGTTTCTTGTTTGGCTAGGAAGTCTGCTTGGTTATAAAATGAATTTGTATGTGATTTAATTTTTAAAAATTGTACATTAAGGTTTTTAAGAGTTTTAAGATAATTGATAAAAGAAATAATATTCCAATTTTTAATATGTAATTGTTTTAAAAAAAATTGTGTTGCAAGTTTTTAATTGCTGTTTGGTTGTTGAAATGGATTATAATGATAATGTTTGATAATATAACTAAAAGAAGTAATAGAACTGCTTCAAGTTTAGTGCGATTAGTATTAGCATATGATTTTGTACTTGCATTAAAGTTTATATTAGTATTTGTTTTACAAATCCAGCCTATGCCTAATTTAATATTTGGTATTTGACAGTCTTTAATAGAACCATCAGTATAGAAGATTAAGTTGTCTAAGTTAGAGTTTTTGATTAAAGAGTAATTGATTTTTATATAAAGTTGATTTAACAGTTTGTTGAATGAGTTGTATTTTAGAAGAAGTTAAGTTTACTAAGAGATAAGAAAGAGATAAAGGTTAGAAAGAAGTGTGATTGTTAATATGGATAAGTGAGAGAATTTTATTAAAGTCAATTTGTAGTAAGTTTTAGTGAGTTTAAGTTGGTTGTATAGAATACTAATAGATTAAAAGTTTGAGATTATTGGAAGTAAAATGGAAGTAATCATAGTAAATTCAGATGAGTAATAATGAAGTTAATAGAAATTGGTTTGTTGGAAATAAATTTGTTGTGAAAAAAAGATTTGTTGATTAATATTGTAGAAGATTTTGTAAGGGAAGAAATAGATTGAGAAAAAGAAAAAAATATCTATCAAGTTGATGAAAGAGTTTTTGAAAAGAAGATTTAAATAAGACCAGGTTGTAGTAATATTGTAATTTTGATTAGAAGAGAAGATTTATGTGAACCAAGTTGGTTAACAACCTTGTGTAGATTTGTTTGTTCATAAATATATGTTATTCCAAGGAAGAAAGTGTAAATTGTCTATTATTGTAATTTGTTTAAAAAATAGGATTCTGTTGTTTTTTAGATTTTGAATAGTTAAGTTGGATAATTTTAAAAAAAGTATATTATATATTGTTTTGTAGTTTGTAAAGATTTCTGGTAATGGTAAAAAGTTAGACAGTGAGATATTATGTTTTGCAAGTTGGCAAATATAAAAAATTAGTATGAAATTTTGTATTTTGCAATAGTGAGTATTAAGTATATCTATTGTAAGCTTTGGCTGCCAAATTTTAAGAAGCCAGGCCTTAGTTTGCAAAGTGCTAATAGTATTAAGTAAAGGTGTGAAGTTGAAAATTTGTTTAATGTTAGAGGCATTTAGTAAAAGTAATATTATTAGTATTTCTTGCTAATGCTAAATTTTTTTGAATTTGGTAAATATTCAAGAGATTTTAGTTTAAGTATTTTGGTAAATTGGAGTTATTTGTAGTAAATATTCCAGAGAAGGTTGAAGAATAAGATTAAAAAGAGCTAAAATTTTTGATGATGTAATTTTTTTGTATTTAATAAGATTAAGGAAGTTTTTAATTTTGTTGAAAATAGTATTAAGAGTGGTTTTGTAGAGCCATTTTTATCATAAAATATGTCTAGATATTAGATAATGTCTTGAGGTCTTCTAGAAAAAATGGTTTGGTTATTAACAGTAAGAATAGTTAAAGAAGAGGTAAATGATTTGAGTTTAATATATAAAAAATCTAATTTGAAAGAGTTTATTTCAATATTGTTAAGTTTGTAAAGAGTAAATATGTCATTAAGCATATTTTGCATTGTAGATAGGTCTTTACAATGCCAAGTAGTATCATCTATATAGGCTAATAGAGAAATAGTAATTGTTTGAGCAGAAGTATTAGAAATAATATCAAGAGGTGATTGAGCAGATATTTTAAGAAATTGATTTTTATATTTTTGGTTAATGAAAAAAAAAAAATAGGGTCATAGTAGATTTTTCAGAATAAGGGTAAAAAGGTTTTTTCTTGCTCTATTCCAGATTTAACTTAAACTGGTTGTGTTAGGCCATAACCAGTAATGATTCTGGCAAGTCAAAAGGTATGTAATTTTGTAATAAGGTTTATATTAGAAGTTGAAATGCCAATTCATTTGCAGGCATCTTGCAGTCTTGTAATGTTAATTTTATCAAAGGCTTTAGACATATCTTGAAATAATATTCAAGCTTCTTTGTTATTAGCTTTGTAGTGTTCAATTGTATTGTATAGAATTTGAATTAGAGTATGGGTAGAAGAATTTTTAGAGGCTGTGTAGTTAATATTAGAAAATGAAAGATGTTAATTTTGTAAATATATAGTTGTAATTAATTGCAGACCATTAAAGCAGTTCTCAAACTGGCTTTACATTGGTTTAGTTTGTATGATACAATGTTTAAGATATAGATTTTATATAAAGGGTTAGTTAGTAACTTTATCATTAAGTTCTTTAGTTAGGTTTTAGTAAGAGAGATTATATATAAATTTGATTCAGACAGTATTTGATACAGATTTGCATTTTTAGTATATTATTAATACCTCTGATATTGTAAGTAGTAATGTTGATTTTTTTTTTATATTAAATTTGTATAGATTTGATTTATTTATATTTTCTACTAATTGTAGAATGTTTGTATTAGGATGTATGCTTATAAGTCTTCTGCCATAGAGTCTTTCTCTATTGTAAGTGTTTGTGTCTTTAGTGTTATATTAATTATCTCTTTGTTTTTAAAAATGTTGAAGGATGGCTCAGATAAATCTATAAGGTCAAATATATATTCTGATACTGTATGATAGAAAAAGTTTTGTTGAAGAGTTTCCAAAACCAAGGGAGTATTGTAGTGTTTTTTGATAAAAATATTTATATTGTTAATTTTTTTTTTTACTAATGCCTATTGCAGTTTTTCAATTATAGAAGATAATTTATCTAGAATATTACTAGGTTTTGATTGTTTTTTTTGAATGTTTATTTAAGATTGGGATATTGCATGAAAGTAGTAGTATTTGTGTAGTGCTTTGGCTACAATACTTAGCTCTTTAGAAGTTATGATCAGTAAAGTTAGGTTTATTGCTATAACTAGTTTAGCATCTTCTGATAAGTTTGACAGTTCTGTATAATTAAAATTATAGTATGTTTTTTTGATAATAGTATTGGAATGCTATATATAGTTGGCATCTTTTTAATGAATAAGTCAACTTCTTCTAAAGTTTGTAAAGAAAAAGTAAGATCTAATATTTTAAGTCTGCAGGATTTTGAGGTAGTTGTCTATGTGAAATAATGTAATCATTTGGTAGTCTTGTAAATGAATAAATTATTTGCAAAAGTCTAATATGTTCTTTGAAGTTCTCTTAATTTTTGAATAGAAAATGAAACTTTTTTTTAGTCTGAAAGTTAAGTTTTGTAGAGTAGAAGGTAATAGGCTCTTAGGTGCTAGTAGCTCAAAGTAATTATATAGAATTTGTTGAAAAATATAAAACTTCTGCAGAGTTTTCTTGTATCAGATCAAGTTTTGCAAGTTTGTTCTGCTTATGATAAAAAATATATTGCATACTTTATTATTTAGAAGTTCATATAAATCTGATAAGAGTTTATAATTATCTAAGATATATGTTTCAGATATTTTATTAAATAAAAACATTAGATGTAAAGTCTTGGCTACAGGTGCAATGATTTGATAATTTGAAATAGGTAAACTAAAAAAGATAGCTTTTATTAAATAACAGAAATTAAGGTAGATTCCAAAGATAATAGTATTAGTGTCTTGTTAATAAGCCTTAATACTATTTTTCTGGTTGTTTCAAAATTTAGTTGCTGTGAAATTTTTGCAAATCCTGTTAACTAAAAGATATATCTTGTAATTTTTCATGCATCTATTGAATTGAAGTTTAGGTTAGTTAAATAATCTGTTGTTAGTTTAATTTGTAGTAGTTCAAAGATTTGGTCCCAATTTTTTTTTATTTGTTGCTAATACATTGTATTGTTTTTTATAAATATTTAGAGTCTGTAAACAAATTATTAAATTCTGTTTAATGTTGTAGTCTAATTGCAATAATTTGTATAAAGCTTCTAAAAAATGCTATATTTCTATAAAACAATTTTGCTGTTATTGCTTTTGAAATATAATTTGTAATTGGTTTTATATGAAGTTTGTATCTAATTAGTTCTTTGATGTTATCATAGAAGGCTAGTATATCTTTAATTTTTGGCTAAGTTCCAATTATTATGTCAAAAGGCTTTAGTTTATCTTGTCTAATTTTTTTTAGAGCTAATTGTACATGCTTACATCATTCTTTTTTTTGTTATTGTTAAAGCTATTTGAAGTTTTTTTGTTTTTTTCTAGAAGGCTTTTAGTAACTGCCTAGTTATAGAATTTTTTTTTGTGTTTGTTTCTCTAATATTATGTCTGTTGAATGTATTTTTTCTTTTTTATCATTTGTTTTTGTTGTGTTTTGGTCTACTTCTATATTTGGTATTTGTTTGTTTGTATTATTAACTGCATATGTACTAGGTCTAGAGGCTGGTTTTGACTAAATTGGTTTATTTACATTTCTATTTTGTTCTTGTATAGAAAGAATTATATTGGTTGTAATAGAAACTTAGATCAGACTCTGGCTATTTTGTAAAACTATAAAATATTTTCTTCTATTGATTGATATAAATCCAAAATTGAATTTGTTGTTGTTTTTATCTTTATTAGTAATATCATGTTTTAAGAATTTAGGGTTAAGCTAAAATTTCTTTTTTCTTGAAATTTTCTTCTGTTATGTTTTTTTAGTATTTGTTTAGACTAAAATAATAGTGTTGTAGTTAGTTTTTTGCTTTTTTTCTTTATTTTGTTTATCTATTGTATTACTGTTATCAGTATATATATAAGCTAGTCATATTTATTTTTTACTATATATGTTTTGTTATTATTCTTTTTATTGCTATCATTGTTTATTTTAGTTGTCAACATAGTTAGCAACAAGATTGTAAAAAGGTCAAAAGTGCAAAAAGCTGATTCTCTGCTTTATTTAATCTTTGGTAGCTTTGTGTATTATTATTGTTGCAAGTTATTTTTAATTATTTAATTATAATATTCTAAATGTGTCTAGTTGCAAATTGTTATTATTTTTTATTATAAAAAATAATTTATAGAAAAGAGGTTTGTTTATTTTTTATATTTTAAAAAATTATTTATATTTTATTATTATTTTTTTTGATTCTTTTATTATCATATTTAGTATATATACTGGTTGTTCTATAGAATTTTCTAGAAGGCTAATATAGTTTACTTTTTTAAATTTTTTTTTATGAATAATTTAACAAATTTTTTTATTATAATCTTTATTATAATTTTTTAAAATTTTTTAATTAATATTATTGATTTGTTGTGATTCAAGCTATATATATATATATTTTAACTTAAACAATCATATTAGTACTTTATTAGAATTCTTAAAACTATACAAATTACAGAAAATTTTTTTAATACTTAAGTCTAGCATCATTTGACTACCTTATTGATATCTAAGTGCAACTTGCTGCACTATTTCAAACAAAGATAAACTGCTTGTTTGACTGCTGCCCTACAATAGAATATCACTAATTTGATGATGTTTTCTTATAAGAAAGCAAAAAAACAAAAAAAAATTTTATATATAAAAAAATAATGATATAGAGGTAAATAATAAAAGATACAAAACAAAAAATAAAAATAAAAAATAAAATAAATAAAAAAAAAGAAAGTGTAAAACTTGCAATTTATAAAAAATTAAATAATTATAATTTTAAGTCTTTGTTAAACATGAAACTTGCAATTTACAAATATCAAACAATTACAATTATGTGTTGGGCTTTTAAAAATTATAGACTATACTAAATAGAAATTACTCTACTATTTTTTTATTTAACTAGATTATTTAACAAAAAACTAAAAAGGAGAAAAAACATTAACTTTATTATAAAGAGTCAGCATAGAGTATTGGTTAGTCTAAGGATAGTATTTAACAGATTTTCAGCAGCTTAATGCATATGTATAGTCATATTTGTATTACTATATTATTTTCAATCTATGTTATTAACAATTTTGTTTAGAAAATAAATACTGCTAACTGTTTTAATGATTTTACATGTTGATCTTTAGAAGAAGATAAACTAATTACCTATTTTTACAAAATTTTTTTTGAAAAAAAGTGGAAGTGCTTGGTAAACCAACTTTTAGTTTTTATAAGTTCTTAACTCTTGTAAATATTCTTTGTAGATTTTATATTTATATAAAACTAATATATACTGGTTATTCTGTTGAGTTGCCTGGAAGGTCTGCATAATTTGGTCCTTTGAGTATTTTTTTTTTTGTAAATACTTTGGTAAGCCTTCTTATTATTACCTTCATTACAACTTTTCTAAATATTTCTATTAGTGCTATTGATCATATGTTGTTTAAATTATATTCCCACTCAATATCTTTAGGTATTAGGTAAACTTGTGCTATTTTTCATTTAGTTGGTATCTTTTCTCCTTCTAGACATAGGTCTGCAAAGCTTTTAAATACTTCTTGTGTTTTCTTTTTTGCTTACTTTATCAGGATATAACTTATACCTGATATGCCTAGAGCTGTTTCTGTTTTTAGTTCTCTTAATGTTTCTTTCTATTCTTTTTCTTCAATTTCTTTTTCAATTTCTGTGTACTATTTCTCTTTAATTTTCTCTTGTGGTTTATATATTTCTTTACACTCTTTTGACATTTCTTCTAATTTTGTATTTCTTTTTCTAAATTGTTTTTTATAGTGTTTTGCTACTTCTACTCTAACATCTTTTGAGCTTGTTAGCAGATTTGTTTCTTTTTCTACTTGTTCAATGAATCTGTTAAATAATATTTTTTTATAAGGTCTATTCAAAAGACTCACTATTATCTTTTCCTGGTCTGTTCTAATTATTTTACATCGTTTATCTATATTTTTCTCTATTTGTTTTTTTTGCATTTATTCACAGTCTTTCTTTTTTCTTTCTAATAATAGCTTTTTCTAACCTTTCATATCTTCTATATATTTGACTATTGTCTTTGTAATCATGTAAGCTTTGCACCAATTTCCTTGTCTAGTGTTTTTATCTATTCATTTACTTTACTTTTTTTTTTCTGTTACTACTTAGGTTCTTTTTGTTTTTGTATATTTTATTAGTCTTTGGAGCTTAACTATGCTTTCTTCTCATTGTTGTTCTTTTGAATTTTTCCTTCTGTTTGTTGTTGTGTTATATACTTTTTTCTTTGGTATATGTTTATTTACTACTGTAGTGATTGTTTCTTCTATTATGTCTCATATGTTGTTTATTTTCTCTATCTTTCTTTCTTCATCTTGCTTCTTTTTGTGAATGTCTTTTAACACCTTTTTCTTTGCTAGTTGGTTTTGTAATTCCTGTGCATAATTTTTCCAGTCTTCTGATCTTGCTTGATCATATAAGTATACAGTTCTTAACTGTTTTTTTCTTTTAATTTCTGCTTTGCTTTTTTCTGCTACTAAATGTTTTATCTATACTTTCACTGTTACTATTTTGTGGTCACTTTTTGTAATTTCTTTTACTTCTTCTGATATTTATATATAATCAATTCTTGTTACTATTTCTTTATTTGAACACATATATTGTTGACTCATTGGGTTTATATCTCTATATGTGTCTCTAAAGTCTTGGTTTGTCATTCAATAAAAGATTGGCAGCCTTTTGTAGTTTATTGTTTGTGAGTATTGTCTGTCTAAAATGTTGTTTACTATATGATTAAAATCACCTATTACAATGACTTATGTTTGTCTTTTTCTCTTTGTGACTATTTCTATAATTTTTTGCTGAATATTTTTTCTTGCTGCTTTATCATTTAGTAACATATAGACTGCAATTACTACTAACTCCAATTGTTTGAAGTATAGTGTAATCTTTACTATATATTTACTTATTTTTATGACTGCACCTATATGCTTCTTTCATTGTTCATCAACCATAATTCTAATATTTGAACTTTTCTTTTTATCTTTTGCTATGCTTGTTTAAAAACTTATATATCTTTTATTTACTATATATGTTAAAGTTTTTTCTTCTCTTTCTGTAAAATTTGTTTTAGTAATTTTCAATATTGTGATTTTCTCTTCTTCTGCCCAACCAAGCAAGTTATCTAACTTCCAACCTTTGGTTTTCAGTTTATTAACATTATGATATGCTATTTTGACTTCTTTTTTTTCTTTCTTCTATTTTTCTTTTACCTCTTTTTATATTATTGTTTTGTTTTCTATCTTGTTTTTTCTATTTTTTTGCTTTTTTTTTCTTTTAGACTAGGAGACATTTCTTTTTTTTCTTCTTCAAAAACTTTTCTTTTACCTTACAAAAAATCTTTGATCTTCTCATCTAAGTTCATTAATTCAACTGGTATGCCCTTAGGAACAATCAGTTAGAGCTGTCTGGCTTTGTTGAGTTTCTAATTTTTTTAATCTTTTTAATATTTTTTGAAAAAGGCTATGTATTTGTAGTTGTGTATCTTTATTTTCAATTTGGTTTCTCTTATAGTTGTTGTAGTGTTTATTATTTTTCTTTTGTCTTTCATCATGATTAATGTTTCTATAAACTTCTATATCTGAACCTTCACTAGTATAATTCTTATTGATATATTTTTCTTCTTTATTCTTGTTTATGTATTTCTTATTTCCTTTTTTGTGATCTTGTCAAAAGAGTAATTAGTTGTTGAATTATATTAGTTTCATTTGTGCTGTTTTCATTTTCTCTGCTAATGTGAATATAATTGTAGCTAACCTTCTTTGATTTCTATTTCTATTAGATGATATATATACTGATTTTATATCTTTTTTCTTTAAACATCATAATAGCAATGCTTCTAATACATTTTTTAGAAACTCTATTAATCAAGTTGTAAATTAATTTTGCATATTACACTAATTATAATCTTCTTCTCCTATTGTTACTCTTACAAGTTTGTGTGTTTCTATTGGCAATGACTATGGAATACTTCTTTTTTTTATTTTTCTTGCTTTAATTACTGCTAATGCTTTGTATTTGGACCTTTTGATGTATTTTATATGAGCTCTTTTAATACTTTTGCATATGTGATTTACTTTTTTTGCATTGATATTGGCTGGTAGATTCTATATTGTTGGATGTGTCTCTGCTTCTAACCCATCTTCTGTTGTATAACTGTTTTCATTGTTTTCTTCTTTTCTTTGTCTAATAGTGTTTTTGAATTCTTCTATTTCTTTTCTCTTGCTTCTTAGTACTTGCTGCTTCTGCTTTTTTTCTTGATTTTTCAGTTCTTCTGAGATAATTTTAAGCCATTCATCATTTTTTTTTTGATTCTCCCCATTGCTGCATCTCTGCTAAATTTACAGTCAAAGTTTACTTCTACCTAACTATTTCTCTTTTTAAAGAGTTTTTGAATTGATTTAATATAATGGTTTTCTTGAAAAATCTACTGTGTATATTTAATTCTTTCTTCTTTGTTTTCACCTAGCACTATATATGTTGGCATGTTTGCCTTAAAGAATTTACTTTTATCACATATATAGTTTTTTGATGACTACTGACTTTCTTCTATTGTATCTGTTAATTTTACAGTTTTTTGCTTTTCTTCTTCTGCTTTTAATTCTGCTATTTTTCTATTTATATTCTTGATGTCTTCTTTAATATTGTGTATTCTGTTATCTGTTAACTTTTCTTGGTCTTTTTTATTTCTTTCCTTTCTATTACTATCTTTATATTGTTAATCTACAAAAACGACCATAACTCTTGAACCACTAGACAGAATTCGATGAAACCACCACTATTCGAATCAGCTCACTAAGACGATTCTAACGAGGTATAGATCATCCATTTCCGATCACAGGATCACAAGATCGAATCTGATAA
>CAJVQA010003594.1:0-19132 GCA_910591915.1 Cetraspora pellucida | reverse complement strand
TAATTTATGTAAAACATTTTAATTAATGTAATACCAAATTGTTCAATAAAGACCAAGGCCAGGCCTCACTCTATAAATAAAAAAAAAAAAAAAATTTTATATTTCTTAAATTTTAAGAAAATAATACCAAATTTTAGTTTTTTTGATTAAAAAAATCCAAAATTTGGTATCATTTTCTTAATATATAAAAAATATAATAATTATATGCTAGTATAATATAATTATATATATATAATTAGATTATTTTTTTTAAATATTAATAATGAGACCATGCCTTTAACTTTATTAAAATTCAATTAAAGTTTTTACAAAAAAAAGCTTGCTTTTAAATTACATATAAAAAGTAAAGACTTAAACATATAATCTGTGATCTAAACCTACAAGAATAGCCAAGGCTCATCTAAATTTGGATGTTAGTAATAATATATAAGAGAGGAGTATAATATTTAATCTATTGGATAGTTCAAAAATCAATTTTAGTAATAATTTGTAGTATTGAGATAGGAGGTAATAGTAAACTAGGAAAGAATTATAAGTTAAGTTTATAAAAGATATAATTGAAGACTGTACTGAACATGAAATACAATATGAAATCTATATTTGTTTATATATTTGTTGGTTTAAATAAAGAAAAATTTAATAGAAAATAAGGTAGCTTTATGGTAAGAAATAGAAGTATTATGAATAGTAGAAATAAGGTTGATAAGAATTAAGCAAAATAAAGTAAAAATGAAAAATGGTATATAAGAAAACTTGTGCAGTTTAAAACTGTTAAGTGTAAGAATTTCTTGATATAAATTAGAAACAGAATTAGTGAACATATTAAGAGCATTAGCATTTAAGATTAAGTAGTAAATTGTTTGAGTAGAAGAACAAAGAGTTCAATGTAATAAAGAACTAGTTTGATTGCATTAATGGCAGAGAGAAGAATAAGAAGAGTTATATTTGTAAAGAGTATAAGAAACAGGTAGTTCATCTAAGAGAATTTCAACATAAAAGGTTTTTAAAATAAAGAAATAAAAGCTATAGGCAAAGTTAAAAAATTTTGATTATTATTAATATAAAGCCAAGTGGCTTTCTAGTTAATATTGTAGATCATTGTTGAAAATGATGTTGGAATATTTAAAGTGTTATAATATAAGCTTGACAGATAGTATAAATAGAGCATTGAATAGAAATCTCAATAGAAAATTAGTAATAAATGGAGTATATGCAGAGTTGTAAGGGTTGTTACTTAAAAATATTAAAAAATTTGATGAATATAAGCAAACTGGTCAGCAAGATTATTAAATAAGTCATCTTGGTATGCAGTAACTTTGTGAAAAGTGAGTTGAATATTATATAAGTTAATAAAGTTAATAAGAGTTTGCCAAATAGAAAAGTATGAAGTGTAAGTATGAGAAAGTTTAAAAACTGATAAGCAGATACTGTGATATTTGGAGATTACAGATTGTGAGTTAGTAAAAAAATGAACAGAACAGTTTTCAGAAGCAGTAATAATTGCTAAAAGAATAGCAAAAATTTTAGTTTTAAAAGAGCATAGCCAAAGTTTAACTTGTATTTAAAATGAATAAGTAGTTGTAGAGTTATCAACTTGAATTCACTCTATGCCTATAGAAAATTAAGAAGCACCAAGCTCAATAACAGAACCATCAGTATAAAATGAGATAGTAGTTAAATTATAATTAGAATTAGTGATAGACTGTAGGCTGTTAGTAAGTTGGCCTAACTAAAAAATACAAGATAATTGTTGTAGATTAATTGTTAATAAAAAAGAAAGTAGAATATATAAAGGATGTCAAATAGCTATAAAGTATGCAATATCAAGAAAGTTGGCATGTAGGTTAAGAGTTTTGTCAGAATTAATATAATAAAGTAATTTAGTAGTCAAATTTGTAGAAATAAAGATAATGCATTTGTTAGCAATTGTATTGGAATTAAGATGCCATCCAAAACATATAGTAGTAATAGAGAAAGGAGTATAATAAAGGTTAGAAAACTGAGACTAAAATAAACAGTGCTAGTGAGTAATAAAAGTAAGGCCTGTAGGGCTGTTATGCCTTCTGGCCTTGTTGACAATGATTTGATTGTTAAGAACAGTAAGTAACTAAGGTTTGGTATTAGAGTTAAAGTGGCCAGTAGTATAAGAAAATTAGTTTGATTAAGATAGATTAAAATAATTATATAATGTATATTAATAGGAATGGCTTGTAGTAATATTCTCAAGAATAGTAAACCATTGAGATATAATATTTTTAGAAAGTTTGTTTAGTCTAAAAGAAATATGTTGCCAATGTAATAAATATAAATTATTATATGTAATAAGTTGGTCAAGAAAGAGGAGTTTGTGATGACTAAGTTGTTTTTTAAAAACAGAGTATTAAGAGTAAAAGGAGAAGAAAATTCAAAAAAGATAGTTCTATCATATAAAGTGTAAGGAATATTATAAGTTAGATTAATTGAAAATGTTTAGCTAATATGTTTAATAAGCTATATAATTTTAAATTTTGTAGTTAGGCAGTTGAAACCATTAATAATTGGGTTAAGATAAGAGAAAATGCTGATTGGAAATCAAAGATTGTTTTGTAATTGTTAAATTGAATATGAGTAGATGTGGCTAATAGATCAAGATTATTAAGTTGTTTAAGAAAATTAGGAATATGGTGTTACAGTTAGATATCTCAAATGTGTTTAATATTATAAATTTGTAGATGTAAAAGGGTACTAGAAGATATTGTATGACAAAGTTTGGCTTTAAGTTTGCAAGACCAATGTGCTGAGTAAAAATTTTGTTTCAAGTTGATTAATTAATTACAATATTTTGAAGTCAGTATTCAAGAGTAGAAATAATCATTATGTTAATAATATAACAAGTATATAAGTCAGTAATACATTTGGTTTTAGTGATTTAAATTAGTTAAAAGATTTCAGAGATAAGTAGTTTTGTTTGTTTAGATTGTTTGTTGTCCAAAATAAATCAACAATCTAAAAATTTAAAGATATTTTAGAAAAGTGAAGAAGAAGAAGATGGTTATTATAAGAGATATATGTATAATAAGATGGAGGATTGTTGGTAATCAGAATGGATTTTAAAGGGTTGACTTGAATATTGGCTATAGCATAAAAGGATTTAGTTATAGATAATATATATGATAGTTCAGATTGTGATAAAGCAATCCAAAAAGTATAATCTATATAAGCCAATATAGAGCATTGTTTTTGTAATAAGTTGGATGTTTAAAGTTTGAGGTTTATAGTCTAAGAGAATTGTAATTTGTAACCAAAAGTGTTTGAGTATATATATAAGATAAGTGAATCAAGAAGTGTGGTAACCTAGTGAAGTGGATAGGTTGTCAACCCCCAAGTAGCAGATCTAGAGTTCAAATCTTAGTGACAGTGAAAATTTGTAATTCTTTCTGTGTTATGGCTAACTGTCTTCTGTAATTGGTTAAGATAGGATACCTGTAATCTGTGTCATACCAGCATAACTGGAAGGTCTAGGCACTCGTACAATGTTATATGAGGAAACACAAACCAGTACTGGGTAGTGTGAACCCAAGATAAGTCTTTAGGCTGTGTAAATCACAGGAACCAGATAGAAAGACAGAAGCCCACTTGGAAAACCTGAGTAGAAAGATAACCTAAACCTTCAATGGTGCTACTGTAAAGACTAGACTTATGAAACAGAGCTAGAACTTGTAAAACCAGGCAAATGTGCTGGTCTTTGAGAAGGGACCAGATGAACCAACCAGGCTGCTGGAATTTCTGGGTTCTAGAGGAAAAGGGCACATGCTGGCAAATATGTGAATTAGAGGTGTATAGTTTTGACCTACCTTTCCAGGCTATCTGAAATGGAAGCTTGGTGGAACTTGAATTAAATACCAAAGTAGTAAGGATATGTTGTAAAGTCAATACCAGGGTTGGGATGAACTCTACAAGGGCATAGTGGTTTAATGATACATCCTGACCACCAGTGTTGGTCTCAGCCATAGCAATACTAGGTTAGCTGTAAGAACAAGATACAGAAGATTCTAGAAGGTTTAGTACAAGGTCAAAGGTTCTCTATATAAGTGACCTGCTTTAAAAACTTAGTGGTCATAGCATATTTTCACCAGCATCGACCAGGGTTATTAGTAGACAGAGGTAGATAGATGGATATAAAAACAAAATGATTAAATAGGGAACCTACAAGCAGGTTCCAGGTATGGCAGCTAGTATAGAACCTTCAAGCAGACTACTTAAATTAGACAATGACTAAAGTTGTACAAGTGGCTAGTTGTATACTCTTGCTATGATTGCCTCCTGTGGTTATAAAGCATCTATTAGCCAAATATACTACTAATAAAATCCTAAGTCACAAGTACTCACCTTAATATTTAAAAAAAAAAAAAAAAAAGATAAATGAATCATAGTAAATGCATGATAACAAAAAAGTAGTAGCTTTATCTTAGTCAAAACTATTGTAAACTAAGTAGAATAAAGTTAAACCAAGATTAGTTATAACTTGATTGTAATAATCAGTAAGGAGGTTAGAAAGAATATTGATAGTAAATAAAAGAAGTAAGAGACAAAAGAGTGCATGTTTAAAGAGAATAAAGTTGACAAAGTTATAGGCTTTACTTATATTTTGTGAAAGTAACCAAATGTCCTTATGATTGTTAGAAGTATCTTCAATAAAGTTGTTAAGAATATAAATAAGAATTGAGGTACTGTTGTTGAGAAAGGCAACATAATTAAAAGATAAGAGAATGAGATAGTTTGAGAATACAGAGCTAAGTCAATTGGTAAGAATTTTGGTATAAAGTTTGTAGATATGTTCAACAAGAATAATAGATTGAATAAGGATGAGATTATCATCAATAGTATTTTGTTTGAAGATAGGTAAATGTGACTATGCTTTTATTACTTAGAAATTCTGTTTTAAGAAGGCAACAGTTAAAGAAAGCAATCATAGCAGAAATTGAAGGCTAATATGTTTAAGCATTTCAAACTAAATCCTCATAGGATTACAGATTTTGTTATTAGATAGCTGATAGAGAGTTCTCAGAAGTTTATTATTAGTAATAGAAAAATTGATATTAAGTTAAATTAATGTAATGGAATAGGAGATAGTGTTGTTGCCAGAAATTATTAAAAAGAGTTTGATTGATAGGTCTGTGTGCAGTCTAGTCTTGAATATAAGATCAAGCATATTGTTTAATAATTAATGAGTTAGTAATAAGCTCTTGAGAATGTTCTATATTAGTGAAATAGACAGGTTGGTTTAATAGTTGAGAATGCTGTTGATAGTCTAAATAGGATGTGTTGTAAGATAAACACATCTTTTGTTAGTAGCTTGGTTGATTTGTTGTCAAAATAAGAGAGAGTTTTCAAAATGACAAGCATGAAAAAGTTGTTTTCAGATTGAGTAAATGTGTTGAAGCCAAGTTTGAATAAAGGTTGAGTTAGTAGAGATAAGTAATTAAAGATCACATTGTAACTTTTGTTAATTTGAGAGATGTTTTGATTAATGTAAGAGGTATTGAAATGTTGAGTAAGTTTTTTAACAAGTTTAATAATGTGACCAAGTTTTTTGAGAGATAGATATAATAGAGTACTATAAGGTGAATATTGATAGTTGAAACTATGTTTGTGAGAAATTTTGTTAGGAATAGTAAGAATAGCAGTATAAATAATAAAGCATTAAATTTTGTGTTAAGTGATTTCAATACTCTTATAAGTTTTATTATTGGTAGAAGTTTTGTGTAATAGGAGTTGTTGAGATAAGGTATCAGCAAATAATTCTTAGTTCTCTATAGACATGGCTTTGTAGTTGAAATATAGCAGTTAATGCTAGTATGATTATATAAGGATTTGCAATATGTATGTGAAAATGTCTAGATAGAGGAAAGAATTAGATGATCACTAGAGGTAGAAGTTTGATTATTATCAAGACTGTAAGAAAGAAGAAATTGTATATTAAATTGGTTAGTTCTGATGTAGTTAATACAACTACTGCTAGTATTGTTAATCAAATAAAGTGTTTATTGTTAAAATGAATTTTAATATTATACATATTAAAATTATTAAGAAAATTAATAAGTTTATATTGTCTTGTGTATTGAAGTTACTAAGAATAATAGAATAAATATGAAGTTAAAAGGCTTGTTGAATCCAGTTAATTACTTTATTTTGGATTTGATTGCAAATAGAAGTGTCAGTTAATGACTAGTATACTGAAATGATGCAAAGCTTGATATTATTTTAAAAGAAAATATCAAGTGCTATGGCATCTCTAGAATAAGTATGAATACTGTGAACATAAGATTTAAGATAGTTGTAAATTATGATAGCAGTGCCTTCTATAAATGTAGGAAAGTTAGACCAGTAGTAAATAAAGAAGTTATTATTGCAAAAAAAAAGGTTAGATTTGTTAGAGATTTTTGTTTTTGTGATGCTTACAATAGATATGTCATGATTGAAACAACAATCCTAACATGCTTCTCTCTTAGTAAGTTCATTAAAGCCTCTAAAATTTGTGTAGCAATAGTTAGATTAAGATGATGTAAAGTTGAATTTGATGAAGATAAAAAAAAATTATAATTAGAGATTGAAGAATGGTTGTCAAAAAATAAATCAGATAAAATAGAAGTAGGATTAAAGGAGTTAGATTTGAAGAAATATTATAGAATATAAGAAGAAGATATAGAATAATAATAATATGATCTGGTAAAAGAGTGTTATTAAGAAGATATATATAAGTTTTATTGTAAGATGAATTAACAAAAAATGGAATACTAAAGGACCAATTCTGTAACTCTCTCTATAGATCACTTGTACCAAATTTTTACTAATTATTTCTCAATATTTTATTATATAAACCTTACTTACACCTTTAAGTAAAGTTGTTCCACTCACTTTCTTCTTTAAGCAGCCAAGTCTTATGTATCTGCAATACTTGGCCACTGGTAAAAGTTTCAAAAACCAAATTTTGATTTTTGCTTATTTGCTAAATATTTTACTAATTAATTATATCTTGTTACTTATTAGAAAATAATAAGCACTGTTACTAACCTACTAATTATTAAACAACATATTCGATCCCACTTTCAAAACTGGACTGCACACAGACCTATCAATCAAACTCTCTTTAATAATTTCTGGCAACAACACTACCTCCCACTCTCTTACATCAATTCAACTTAGTATCATTCTTTTAATTCTCCTATTACTAATAATGAACTTCTAAGAACTCTTTTCCAACTTTCTAATAACAAAGACTGTAGTTTTATAGGCATTAGTTATGAAATGCTCAAACATATTTGCCCTCTATGCACTTCTGCTATTATTGTTCTCTTTAATCATTGCCTTATTGAAAACAGAATTTCCAAACAATGGAAACACAGTCGCATTTATCCTATCACTAAATGAAACACTTTTGATGATGACCTTAACCTTACTTGACCTATTAGTCTTGTCAAATATATTTGCAAGCTCTATACCAAAATTCTTACCAATCAACTTAGCTTTGTATTTTCAACCCATCCTATCCTTTTACCTTTTAATTATGTTGCTCTTCTTCACAACAGTACCTCAATTCTTATCTATATTCTTAACAACCTTATTGAAGATGCATCTTGCAATCATAAGAACATTTGGTTACTTTCACAAGATATGAGTAAAGCTTATAATTCTGTTAACTTTACTTTCTTTAAACATGCACTCTCTTACCTCTCACTTCCTTCATCTACTATTAACATTCTCTCTGACCTCCTTACTGACTGTCACAATCAAGTTATAACTAATCTTGGCTTAACTTTATCCTATTCAGTTCACAATGGCATTGACCAAGATGAAACTATTACTCCTTTGCTATGACATATCTACTATGATCCACTTATCTTCTATATATACTCAAACACTCCTGGTTACAAATTACAATCCTTTTGAACTACTAACCTCAAACTTCAAACATCCAACTTATTACAAAAAAAATGCTCTGTTTTGGCTTATATGAATGATACTCTTTGGATTGCTTCATTACAATCTGAACTATTACATATATTATCTATAGCTGAATCTTTTTATGCTATGGCTAATATTTAAGTCAATTCTTCAAAATCTATTCTGGTCACCAACAATCTTTTATCTCATTATACACCTATCACTTATAACAACCATCTTCTTCCCCTACACTCTTCTAAAATACTTTCAAATTTTTAGATTGTTGGTTCACTTTGAACAACAAACAATTTAAATAACAAAACTACTTATCTCTAAATCTTCTGAACTAATTCAAATTGCTAAACCAAATGTATTACTGACTTACATGATCACTATATTATTAACATAGTGATTATTTCTACTTTTGAATACTGACTTCAAAATATTGTAATCAACCAATTAATTTGCAACAAAATTTTCACTTAGCATATTGGACTTTCAAACTTAAAGCCAAACTTTGCCATACAATACCTTCTAGTATTCTTTTACATTCACAAATCTATAACATTAAACTTATTTGGGACATCCAATTACAACGCCATATTACTAATTTTCTTAAATGACTTAATAATCCTGACCTATTAGGCACATCTACTCATATTCAAATTCAACAATTACAAAACAATCTTTGGTTCCCAATCAGTATTTTCTCTCATCTCAACCCAATTATTGATAGTCTAATCACTTAACTACAAACTTTAAAATTATACAGCTTATTAAACATATTGGTTGAATATTCTCAATTAATCTAACTTATAACATTCCTTACACTTTACATAATAGAACTATCTTTCTGGAATCTCTTCTCTCATCTCATCCTAAATACTCTGTCTTCAAAAAACAACTAGATATTACAAACTTCTCTTTTTTGACCAACTTATCATCTATGATAATTTATATTTATTACATTAGTATTATATTCTCTCAAACTAAACAAACTCTCTAAAGGCGTTATACCTCAATGGTTTACCACTCTTGAGGATATTATTACAAGTCATTTCTATCAATATACATTATATAATCAGTTTAACTTACCTCAATCAAACTACTTTTCTTATACTACTGGCCACTTTAACTCTAATACCAAGCCCTGGTTACTTACTGTTCTCAATAATCAAATCATTGTTGGCAAGGCCAAAAGGCATAACAGCCCCACAGGCCTTACTTTCATCACTTACTGGCACTTTCATTCTAGTTTCAGTTTACTAATCATTATCCTACTCCTCATTCTACTACTACCATATGTCCTAAATGCCATCTTAACTCTAATACAATCACTAACAAATGCACTATCTTTATTTTTACAAATTTGGCTACTAAATTATTTTGTCATATTAATCTTGACAAAACTCTTAACCTACATGCCAACTTTCTCAACATTGCATACTTTGTAGCTATTCGACATCCTTTACATATTTTATCTTCTTCCTTATTAACAAATAATTTACAACAATTATCTTGCATTTTTCAATCATGCCAACTTTCTCAACATTGCATACTTTGTAGCTATTCGACATCCTTTACATATTTTATCTTCTTCCTTATTAACAAATAATTTACAACAATTATCTTGCATTTTTCAATCATGCCAACTTATTGACAATTTACAGTCTATTGCTAATTCTAATCATAATTTAACTACTATCTCATTTTATACTGATGGTTCTGTTATTGAGATTGGTACTTCTCAATGCTCTATAGGCATAAGATGGGTTCAAGTTGATAACTCTACAACTATTTACTCTTTTCAAGCACAAGTTAAAGTTTGGCCATGCTCTTTTATAGCTGAAATTCTTGCTATCCTTTCAGCAATTATTACTGCTTCCAGAAACTGTTCTTTTCATATCTTTACAGACTTACAATTTGTTATCTCCAAATATTACAGTATCTACTCATCAGCCTCTAAACTTTTTCATACTTATACCCTATACTTCTCTATTTGGCAAACTCTTGTCAACTTTATTAACTCATATAATATTCAGCTTACTCTTCACAAAGTTACTGCACACCAAGATGATCCATTTAATAACCTTGCTGACCAACTTGCTCGTAGTCATCAAATATTACCTTTTATAACATTCTTAACTAACAACCCTTACAACTTTGCCTATACTCTATTTTATGACCAATTCCCTATTAAAATCCCTATTCGATGCTCTATCTGTATTATCTGTTAAGCTCATATTATAACACTTTGGACATCTCAACATCATTTTTAACAATGGTCTACTATTGCATCTAATATTAACTGAGAAGCCACTTGGCTTTACATTAATAACAATCAAAAAGTCTTAAACTTTGCTCACAGTTTGTATTCATCTATTTTAAAAACCTTTTATATTAAAATTCTCTTGGATAAACTACCTGTCCTTCATAATCTTCACAAACATAACTCTTCTTACTCTTCTTTCTGCCACTAATGCAATCAAACTAGTTCTTTGCTATACTGGATTCTTTGTTCTTCTACTCAAACAATTTATCATTTAATCTCTAATTCTTTTAACTGCATCTTAAATGCTACTGCTCTTAACATGTTTGCTAATTTTGTTTCTAATCTATATCAAGAAATTCTTAAACTAAATAGTTTTAAACTGCACAAGTTTTCTTATATACCATCTCTTATTTCTATTTTATCTGGCTTAGTCCCTATCGACCTTATTTCTACTACTCATAATACTTCTATTCCTTACCACATAGTCATCTCTCTTTCTATTAAATTTCTTCTTTATTTAAATCAACAAATATATAAACAATTATGGATTCCGTATTGTATTTCATGTTCAGCACAATCTTCAACTACACTATCTACAAACTTAACCCATAATTCTTTTCATAGTCTACCATCATCCCTATTTCAATATCACAAATTATTACTAAAATTGATCTTTGGACTATTCAATGGATTAAATATCATACCCCTCTCATATATATTATTACTAACACCCAAATCTAGGTGAGCCTTGGCCACTCTTATAGTTTTAGGTTGCAGATTATATGTCTGAGTCTTTATTCTTTATATGCAATTTAAAAGCAAGCTTTTCTTTGTAAAAACTTCAATTGAATTTCAATAAAGTTAAAGGCATGGCCTCACTGTTAATATTTTTTTAAAAAAAAAATAAAAAATAACAAGCACTTTATTTCAGTTATATTAATATATATTTTATAGCAAAAAAACCAAAACTTACTAAGATATTAAAAAAAAGACAAAACCAAAATCTGTCTTTGCAGGTTATTTTACTGGTAAATTTAGAAAAATTTACTGGGTTGTTCCAAAAAATTCATTTTTCTAGCACTTTTTAAAATTTTTTAAACATCCAATTAGTCTTTCTAATAGCTTCACATTTCTCAGATCCTTTCTAACTTACCTATAAAGCCCTTAAATTAAAAAATTTTACCCAAAAATCAGATTATTTAATCTGATTTGAAAATTGTTTTTTACTAGCACAAACACTATACTAGAATAGTATACAAAATGCCTAGCATTATCACTATTGAACCGGACTTCTTTGACCTAGATATTCTTTAGAACAAATATAGTGCTCAAACTTTAGTTATCTTGGACAAAAACTGTAAAAGTTTCAAAGTCCTTCTAGCTAACTTCAATCCTATACAATATAATATCAACAATAGCTATCACTTCTTTTTCAGTTCTAGTCAACCTATTATTACAAAATGCTTTAGTAAAAAATACCACATATACTTCACTTCACAGCATTTATCTTTGCCACCTATCTCTGACACTACTTCTATATCTGCAATTGAGTTATCTAACTTAATGGAAATTGATCTAGATGCCAAACTCTACAAATCTCTTTATAATATACCAAAGTTATTTTTTCAGCCTAAACACAATATTGCTAATCCATTTCCTAAATGCTACAGCAATATTAGACAAGATACCAATAACTAAACCTTCTTTACAGCCTATTCTTATCATGCATACACATGCATCATTTGTTAAACCAAAGATGTATTCAGCATTATGCTAACTAATAACAAACATTTATTAGATTCAAAAGCTCTCATATTCAAAACTGAAGTTGATGGCTTCTATGCTCACTCTCAATGCATTCACAGACTCAAACTAAGGCTAGCTAAATTTACAAGCCTTATGAACTAAGAGCAATATAGTCTCTATTGCAAAATCAAATGTTTACAACTATCTGCAGAAGACAAACATATTTTCTTTAAAAAATTCTTGAATAAACTTTCTAAAAAGACTAAAAATACTGACAAACAACCAGACAATAACTCTAATATCAAAGAAATCTTAAACAACAACAAACAGAATGTAAACAACAACAAACAACTCAAACAAAAAGCAAATACTCAAAAACGTAATACTTTTAAAAACTTTAACTAGTTTAAAAACTACTTTGTTACTCCAACTATGCAACAACATAATAAACTTAATACCCCATTGGCCTTACAACTATATAACCTTCTGAAATCTAAACTTAGAGACTTCATTTCTAGACAAGTTATTTCCAATAAATCTAACAATAATAAAAATAACAACAGACCACCTGCCAAATTCTCCTTCAGCTATATCTTTAATAAAATGGCAAGCAAAAAATCTAAGTTTTTATCAGATATCATTTTTAACTCAAGCTTCAACTTTGATAAATCAAAACCAATCCCTTTTAAAGCCTTTTATGATATTCTCAAAGGCTTACTTTCCAAGTTCACAAAAGTTTTCTTTACCCAACTGAACTATTTACATATTCTTCAATCACACTATTCTATTCCACCTTATTTACATATCAATAGATGTAAAGTCACTATAAACTTAGCCTACTTATATCTTTATCTAAATCATAAATATAGAACTATCAACTTTGAAGAATTTATGAAAAAACTTGACATCAAACTATTATGATTTACATTTCACTTTAATATTAAATACAGCTCCAAGCAACTTAAGTTCATAATTCAAAATAATAACTGATTTAATATTAATTCTATTCTCAATATTCTATCTGAAAAATTTTTAAAAGACTTTAGAATTCCATTACTTAAGCCCATCTTATAACCTATGAAATCTGGTTTAAACTTTTTTTTGAAAAATATAGTACCCAATTTGAGAAAATCAATCAACAGTAAACAAGCAACTATATTAAAATGCTAATATTACAAAAATTAACAGAAGAATGCAAAAAACTTCTGCCAATATCATACTTTTTACCAAACTATTACATACTCTTAAAGAGCACTCTAAAGCAACCTTCAAAGCAGCACTTCACTATATTTATCTTTGCTCTAACAAAAACTGTAACAATTACTCAAATTAACTGAACATAATTTAGGAAATATATCAAAATTTTATTTTACCAACTCTTTCAAAACTCATCCAGTACCAGAATCAAAACAAAAAGAATGGGTATACCCAACCTTAGAAACTGATAGTTTTTATCCAAAAAAATCTTGCAACAAGCTTTTCTATCTTAACACCTACAGAAGAACTTAGAGATTTAGCAATAGCTACTAAAAAGTCCTTCACAAAGCTCAACAAAGTAGAAAGTAACACAGCCTGATCTATATACTACTTTTATCACTATTAAGAGCCTTTATGTTATCAGCAAAAAACAATAATGGACTTACAGATTTATTCCAAAAAAAGGCTCTAGAAAAAATAATCAAAACAACTAATAACATTCATACTCTTGCAAGAGTTATTACATACTTTAAATTAGAAATAAAATTCAAAATATCAGGAAAACAAATATATATTAATTATAATCAATTCTACTACTTTGTAGCTAAAGACTTTTTGATAAAGCATTTTAAAATCTCAATTACAGAACAATATAAAGACTCTCTCTTTATACAAAATTCTGAGACATCTACCTCTCAAGAAGTAAAGGATACATCTATACTTCCAAAAGAAATAATAAAAATAACAGAAAAAACTACTCTTACCTTGTAAGAGGAAAGTGTAAATCCTTCTTTTCAATAATGTCTTCTACTGAACATATTGATGCAGCTGCCATCTCTAAAACTATGATGTTTTCTATATTTATTGGGCCATCTTTAGAGGAGAATAATGACAATAGGCAGGCAGTAAAGCCTAGTATAAGCAAATCTGTAAAAGAAACTATATATAATGTCTCTAATATCAATATTTCAACTTTTTTAGAAACAAACACTTGGTATAACAAATTTTTAAAACAATATTATCTACCTTTATTACTACAATTTATAACACTTAAGAATTTTATTAAACACTTATAGCAAAACCTTTTCTTTGACTTAATCAAAATATCAGTCAATCTTAATAATACAAAAACACATATTTATATTAAAATTACAAATTTTACTATTTCTAACTATATAGCTATAAACTCTATTAGATATAAATTCTATAACATTTGCCTATTCTAACATCTTAAAACCAAAGAATACAAAATTATAATAGTCATCATTTTTTAAGCTCCAACATTTCAGAAATACAGTCTAGCAATAACCAACTTTGTCTATTAATCAGTATATACAATGTCCAAGGATTTAATGAAAACCTGAAACAACAAGTATGGGAAGTAGGGTTCAGGGCATAAAAAAAAAATTAGGCATGCCTCTAAGCTAAGGCATGCCCCTATGTCTATAGGCATGTCCTTTTTAAATCATATAATTAACACATAGTTTAAAAATCTTACATGTTAATTTAGAATCTATGGTTCTAGTTTACTTGAACTTATTAGTCAATTAAAATAACTTTAAACATCATATGACAAGGGCATACCCTTTGAACTTGAGTCATGTCCATAGGCATGCCTTAGAAGCATGCTCCATGCCTCTGTGCCTTTGAACTCTAATAGAAAGACTATTGTCTTTCTAACAAACTTAGCATTATCAGCATAACAGAAACCAAAATTGCTGCCAACAACCCAATTACTAAACTACAAAAATCCAAACATTATACATACTTGTGATCATGCACTGAGGGTCCTAAAGCAGGCATAGCTGTTATAATTCACAAGTCTATAAAAACTCATATTTATAAAATAATTTCATTTCTAGGATATGCCATTGCTGTAAACATTCTTTTTAAACATGACTTCAAATTCAGAATTATTTCAATTTACTTATCATGTGACAATACCCAATTAAGACTGTTAGTACAAAATACTATAATACAATGGCTTCAACAAGTCTATACATTAAATATTCAACCTATTATCCTCGGAGACTTCAATGCTTCTGATAACATTTTATACTTCTCATCAACTAAATATAAGCTGCTTCATTTTCTTTAATACAACAATATGTATTATCAGAAAACTTTTTTATAAGTTATAAATTAATAAATAGCAGTAAATTGATATTTATCAATTGAAAATTATCGATATATATCGATTTATGTGCTATCTATTGATATTTATTTATTATTAAATTATAACGATATATAAATAAATATTGATACTTATTTATAAAATGATAAGTATCAATTATAAATATTGATATATATTAATAAATAATATATATAAATTTAAATCAAGCTTATTTATTATTAATATGTATTGATAACAAATATATATTGATATATATTTAATTTTATTATATATATACATATAATAAAAACTAAATTGTACTTGTAAATATTATAATAAATAAATGCAATCAAAAAATTTCTCTCATAATATCACTTAATTCTAATCACAATATATAATCTAATTGGAGTATTTCTATTATTATAATTAAATTATTTATACTTGATAAATAAATGATTGAATTATTTTTATAATTTTTGTATCATTATGTAATCATAGCTTTAATTTAATTATGTATATGTATTGATATTAAGAGTGTTAATTGAATGCTTTATAAAAATTATACATAATAATTTAATAAATATATATATATATATATATATTTTTATAGAGTGAGGCCTGGCCTCAGTCTTTATTGAACAATTTGGTATTACATTAATTAAAACATTTTCCATAAATTATTACAGGAACCTATAGCTAGAACTAATTTATTCTCAGCCCAAAACTTTACTAAAGTAGGCTATTAGACCTTTTCTAGATTTAGTGTTGCTATATAAGAAGTAGATATGTTTGTAGTAGAAAAAATATTTGCCCATTTTTCATATTTTGTTTTAGCTACTTGGTCTATAAGTATGTTTGTTAGTAAGTTATTTTGATGCATAGCTTTGCATCTTTCTGTCCAAATTTGCTTATATATATTACTTAATATTTTGTGGAATAGATTAACAAGTAGGCTTGAAGTAATGTTGCAGTTTGTAGATATATCATCTGGAATTAAACCTTGTATTCGAAGAAAATGTTGAATAATAGTTTGTGTTGAAGTAAATTGCTGCAATAGAATGGATATATTGCTGCTTTCTATTTTGTGTTTTGTACAGAACTTGTGTATTGTTTGTTGAAGTAATTGATTGAGGGTTATAGAGTTTGCCTGACATTCAAACTAATGTAGGTTATTCTCTATATATAATGTACAATGATTACAGGTTAGGTTGGTATAAGTTTTAGGTTTTCTGTAGTGTAGATTTAACAGTGTAGGTAACTCATTTAGTAAAAACTTAATTTTAAAGCTTTTTAATTATGAGTGCTTAGAATGTGTAGTGTGAGTATTAGGTTTGTTGTTGTAATTAATGAATTGGTATATTAGATCCCAGTTGGTATTTTGACAAATAATATTCCAATGGCTAGTTCTATTTAATGCATGCCATTTTGCAGTGTTGGTTGTATTTTGTAGATGGTGAATGAAGCAGTGGGTTTTATTTTCTATTAGTGTTCCATTCCAAGTAAGATAGAAGTTGTTATTGTCCAAGGCATGAGGTTGAGTATGAAGTTTATATTGTTGTGTTGTAGTAGAAAGATGAACTGTTCTGTTATAAAGAGGGTGGTTATCTGGGTTCTCTATATTAATACATTTGATTTTAAGGTGTTTGCAAGTGATGATTGTTTGTATTAAGATTTGAGTGGCCAGTGATTATGTTTTTGTAAGGTAAGTGTTGTGTTTGATGTTGACATAAGAAGTGAGTTAATATAGTTGGTTGTTGATTTATGTGTTATAAAGACTGTTATTTGACAATGTTGTGAAGCAATAGTTAGTATTGTTATAATACCAATAAGGTATACTCATGTAATAGAGGGCCAGTATGTAATTTAAAAAGAGAATGTAATGTTAGTAAGTGCAAGAATTCAGGCAAATTGAGCCTATAAGCTTGGGGTATTTGGTTGGATTATAGTTGCATGAAGGTATAGCGAAGCTTTTTAGCTTAAGAGTTAATTGTTGAAAGATGAGATAAATATGCATTAGATGTATTTGGTAAAAATAATTTGTGTATTAAGTTATTTGTAGATATTGAAGTAGTTGATGGTTGAGGATTATGTTTGTTAGTTGAAGCAATAGTAGAATGTGGAGTTGGTGTTTTATGTTGGCACTATGATAATATTTGTGCTATAAGGTGTGAATGATGTTGTGCTAGGTCATCAATGTCTGTATAGAGAAATTTTGCACTAGACACTTTGATGGCTGTGCACTGAGATGTTTTAAGCATTATTATACATTGCTGATTAGTAGTAGTAATAATGTTTTTGCAGTTCATACATTTCAACAGTGAGGTTATATATTGAAGCTCTAGTGGTGGTAAGCAATAGTGTTTAATATATATTGTATTGCTTGTATAAATAGTTTTTTGTATTTTGCCTATGATCTGAGTTTTATTAGTTTTTTCTAAGACCCAGGTACTTCTTTTTAGTATAATAGAATTTGTAGTAAATGGGTTAGGAGTAATAGTAAGAATAAATGATGTTGTAGATGCATAGAAGGTATTGTGTAATTCAAGAAACCATTTTGGAGTTCTACCTCTAGGTATCTTAAGTGTTTTATATGCAATGCATTGTCATAGAACTAGTTGTATGTTTGTGTGATTAGTAAGTTGTTTGATAGTATAGATGTTTGCTTTGTTAGTTAATAATTTGATGTATGTTGGTTTGTTGCAGAATTTAATTAGTATATCAATTGGGGTGCCTTTGTATATAGTTGGTATAGGCCAAGAGTTGGAAAGGTTTTCTATATTAATGTTAAGCTAATGTGCTGTTTAAATAGTTTGGACTGTGAGTGTATTGTGAAATTTGGTAGGTAGTGTTGTTTGATGAAAGTGTAGCATTCTGAAGGTGTTAAATAATAATTTTGATTAATGGAGCTGTTAGAGTGTTGTTTAGTTGTATGTGAAGTGATGAGATATAGTTTTGTGTTTGATATCAGTTAAGCTGTGAAGGTTATAGATTTGGTGATGAAGCATAGTAAAGTTTGGTATTGTCGAGACAAGTCCAGCTTTATGTTTTACCACTTGCATATATGAATTAGTTATGCTTTGCATAGTGGATTGGTGCATGAATATGTTCATAGTTCTTTATGAGAAGTGGGGTACAAGTATCATGTTAACTATATAAATTGTTTGTTTTTCAGTAATCTTTTTGTTTTTTATAGTATTAATCAGGTTTATAGCTTCAGTAATAATCTGATTATGAATGTGTTTGTGATGATTCAAAAGTGTAAACCAGCAGTCTAAGTATCGAAAGGTTTGTTTTAAAGGTATAGTATGTATAGTTGTTATTGTGAAGTTGATTATAGGATTTAGATCTTTAGTTTGATTTGTTGTGAGAATTGATTTTGTAGATTTAACTGCAATATTAGCCATGTTGTAGAAGGACTCAGCTGTTGTAACAATTTGTTGCATAGTTTGTTTGTCAGAAGCTAGCTATAAGATATCATCCATATAAGCAAGGACTGAGGTATGATATGTAAGTAGTTGATTTGTAGAAAAGAATGTTGTTGACATATTATATTCATAGAATTTGGAGTGAATATGGGTAATTAGAGGGTCATAATAGATGTGCCAGAGCAAAGGTGTAATGGTCTTTCCTTGGTCTATACCATCTTGAACATAGTAGCTAGATGTAGAGCCAAGATTTGTAATAACTGAGTTGTAGTAATTATTGTAAATATTTATTATAAGTTGAGATATGTTTTGAGGAATTTTTATGTGATTCATTGTATATTGAAGAAGTGGAATATGTACAAAATCATATGCTTTACTTATGTCCTGAGCTAAAAGCCAGATTTCTTTATTTTGTATATATGTTTCTTGAAGTATATTTGTAAGTATTTGTATGGG
>CAJVQA010003593.1:0-19135 GCA_910591915.1 Cetraspora pellucida | reverse complement strand
TTCATTGAACCACAATACCGATAAGTGATTAATAAAAGTCAAAAGACCAAAGAGGTCACCTTAATACCAAAAAAATAAAAATAAAAATAACAACAAAAGTAAATTATTTATTTTAAAAAAACTATATATATGCAAGAATGCTACATCTATACCATACTAATACTAATCTATTTGAATTGCACATAAAGTCCACTTAAATAATATAGTTAGTATTCGACCTACTGTACATATAATTTAAAGTTGCAAATAAAACTTATAAAAGTTAAGCAACCAAAAAACTTATGATAAAAGCAGTTTTATTTGCAACTTATCCATCTTCTGTTCCTGGTTTTGTGTAATAGCATCACACAGCTACTTATTTAATAACAAGTATTGTAGCTAATTTTTTGGATGATAAATTTGAAAAGTAGAAATAATTTCATGTGACACTAAGCCAAATAAGGTTGAAAAAATTGATGGTAAGTCTACTGTGTTGTGTGTAGTCATACAATACAGTTGTCTAATTTGGTGATGTAGTTTGGTTATTGTTTTTGAAGTAATGTCAAGTGTATTTGTATTTAGAATGTATTATAAAGAATTGTTAATAAGATTGTATAGTAGCTGGTCAGATAGACATGTTATCCAATGAAGGTAAGAACAAGTTTTATGACATTGATGACAGATTTGTAGGTATGAATGGTATTGTTTGTGAAGAATATATGAAGTAGAAAGGTTATTGAGTAAAATTTTAATTCTAAAAGATTTGAGAGTAGAAGATTGAAAGCTATGTGAGAAGTTTGAGATTTTTTAATTGTTATTAATGTATAGCCAAATGGCTTGCCAATTAATTTGATTAAAGATTTTATTTCATTTTTGAAATCTGTTTTGTGTAGTCTATAGTGTATAGATATGTGCATGACAAATTGTATGAATGCTGCAGTGAGTAGGTAGTTCTAAAAAAAAGTTTTCAAGATTTAGAGTATAAGATGAGTTATAGATATTGTAAGGCATGAAAGTTAAATATAATAAGTTGTAATGGTTTCATGCCAGTTAGTCAGCAAGGTTATAATATATGTTATCTTAATGTGCAGTGACTTTGTGAAAAATAATTTGAATTTTATATGAATTAACAAAGTTAATTAGTAAGTTTTATAGTGAAAAGTATAGTGTATGTATATATAATAAGGTTGTAGAAGAGTTTAAAATGCTTTGATATTTAGAAATTACAGATTGAGAGTCTGTATATATGTTTATAATACTATTTCTAGAAGCAGTAATGAGGACAAATAGAATGGCAGTAAGTTTAGCTTTAAATGAACAGGGCCAAAGTTTTGTTTGGGCTTGAAATATATATAATATAGAGTTATTAAAAATTTGGACCCATCCAATTTCCATCGAGGATTGTGAAGTACTTAAATCAATAACAGAGCCATCAGTATAAAAGTGAAGTTCAGATAAGTTAGCATTATAGTTGGCTATTTGTTGAAGGTTATATATAAGTGAACAAGGTTCAAAAATTATAGGAATTGGTTAAATAGAAATAGTAATATTTGGAAGGTCTGGAATTTGAGTAGGATGCCAGATTGCAATAGAGTATATAAGATTAAGATAATTAGCATTAAAGTTAAGAGTTTTGTTATAGGTGTTAACTTAACTCAAAAATTAAGTTGAGAGATTGGTAGGAATAACAATTGTATATTTGTTAGCAATTATTTGGGAGTTAAGAGAGCATTTAGGACATATATAGGATTGAATAGGTGAAAGAGAATCGAGTCAAATAAATTGAGATTCAATATTACATTGTTAGTGGATAATAAGAATCAATCCAGATACTAAAGGTTGCCTTTTGGCTTTTCTAGCAATAATTTGATCATCAAGTACAGTAATAAGCCATGGTTTTTTGCATAATAAAAAGTGTCCAGTTGTATAACTGTAGTAATTAGTATCAGGTAAGTGTAAGTGTTGATAAAATGTGTAATTGTAGGAATGGCTTGTAACTTGGTCTTCTAAATAAGTAAACCAAAGTAGCTGTTTGCCTTTTAAAATCTTATATATATAGAAAGAGATGTGTTTCCAGTCTAATAAACATGAATTGTCAAATGTTATAAGTTGATCAAGATATAGAATACCATGATGCTTAAGTTGTTTTTTAAAGATTAAATATTTTGGATATGAGAAGAATAGAGATTCTAGTGAAATAGAACCTTGTTGAATAGTATATGGAATGTTATAAGTTAAATTAGCAATAAATGTGATGCCAAGATATTTAAAGAATTGAATTATTTTGAAATTAGTTGTATGTTTATTTGGTCTATTAATAATAGGATTGTCATGTATTAAGATGCTAGTAGGTGACTAAAGATTATTTTAAAATTGTTGGAGCTGAATGGAAGTATTAATATCAAGAAGGTCAGAAGAGTTAAGTCTTTTGGTATAGTTTGTTATATGGTGTTAAAGTTGAATATTCTATATATTTCAAATATAATATAATTGAGGATAGAGTATTGTGTTAGTAAAAATTATACAACTAAATTTGGCCTTGTTTTTGACAAGTCCAATATGGTTGGTAAGGATTTTATTACATGATTCTGACTAAGAACAATGTTGTGAATATGGTATTCAATTGTAGGAATGATAACTGTGTTAATAATATAACATGCATGTGTGTTAGTAATTTTTTTAGTGCTTGCAATTTTGACAAGATGTGATGATTTAGCTGTAATAAGCTTAGTTTGTTTTGCTTGTTTGTTGTTAAGTGTAAACCAACATTCTAATAATTTAAATAGTTCATTTGAAGAATAAAGATTGAGTAATTAACTGTTGTAAATAATAGGACTATAGTTGGTTGGAGGGTTATTGGTTGTGAGTATTAATTTAGTAAGATTAATTTGAATATTAGTCATATTGTAAAAGGATTCTGCTATTAATAAGATTTGGAAGAGTTCTTGCTATAAGGAAGCAATCTATAAAGTGTTATTCATATAGGCAAAAACAGAACAATAAGATTTAAGTTTGTTGAATATTTGGTTTTTAAGATTAGTTGGCCAGGAAACTTTAGTGTTATATCTATTAAAGTTATTGTAAATGTATGAAATAAGTGGGTCATAGTATATTCTCTATAAAAGAGAAATAATGTTTCTCTCTAATCAATACTATTAAGTACAAGATATAAGAAAGTAAGGCTAAGATTTGTAATAACTTGATTTTGTCAGTCAGTAAGTAGATTAATGATTGTGTTGATGATAATAGAAGAGAGAGCAAGATGCAGCAAAAAATGTTTAAGAAGATTAAAATTAACTGAGTTATAGGCCTTGCTTATATTTTGAGACAAAAGCCAGATTGGTTTTTGTTTGCATAATGCATCTTCAGTAAGGTTGTTGAGTATGTGTATAGGTTTTAAGATACTGTTTTTTATTTTTTATTTTTTTGTTAAAGGCCATTTTGTAGTGATACTTTATTGACTTTATATTAGGTTAGCTATTACAACTATTTTTATAAAGATGAGAATACAGCTAGTCACACATGCAACTTTTGGTTGCCTATTTAAGTAGTCCACTCTAAGGTTCTACACTAGATGCCATGCCTATAACCTACTAGAATATTATCTATTTATATTCTCTGATCATTCATCCTGTCATATTGGAATCCTCAACTTACCCTCTGTATATACCTAACCAGTGTACTGTCTGAGCAGTATGGTTACCTATCCTTTTTGTACTGATTCTTAGACCATTACATATTTCAGAATACAATACTTGCTAGTAAGATGCAGGGGGCCTCCTGTTGTTAACTATCTACCTACTTTTAAAACACTAACATAGGCTACCCTTACAGAGTTCATCCAGACCCCAATACTGACTTCATAGCATATCTTTAGTACTTTTAGTATACTTCTGCTTTGAACCCAGACTCCCAATTCAGAAAGCTCAGAAGAACTGTAACCTGTCCTTGGTATATTAAGGCTGGTTCAATATTCTTTTTCTCTAATCCAAAATCTGGTAGTCTGGTTGGTGATACTTCTTACTCAAGGTTTTTGCCTGCCTAAATTCTTCATATTGGTATCTATTTCCTAGTTCTAGCCTTTATAGTAGTACTGTTGAAAATCTGTATTACTTTTATGTTTTGAATTTCCAAGTGGGCTTCAGCTTCCCAGTTCTACAGATTTACATAGTCTGAGGACTTATTTTAGATTCACACTACCCAGTACTAGTTTGCATTTTTTTGTGTAACAGGTTATACAGATGCCCCAAACCTGCCAGTTATGCTAGTGTAACTATAGTTACAGGTATCCTATCCCAACTGATCAACAAAATGCTGTTGCCATAATACTATCTATATATTATATAAATGATTATTTAAATTTTGCTATCGATAGGTTTTAAACTTACAACCTACTACTTGAGGATATGACAACTTATTCACTTCACTAAGTCGTCACATCCTTTATTGAGATACTGTTGTTTAGTAAAGCAACATAATTGTATGATGAAAAAATTGAATGTTGTGAGAATATTATACTAATTCTATTTGTAATAATCTTTATATAGACTTTACGAGTATGTTTAATTAGGCTTATAGAATGAGTAAGGTTAAGATCTTCATCAAATGTATTGTGTTTTGGAATAGAATATATTCTGTATGCTTCTATTGTTTTGGAGTTTGCCTAAGTTGAGGTAGTGATTAAATAGAGCAATTATGGCTTTAATGCAGATAACACTTGCATGTTTAAGCTTTTTATATCTGATATCTGTAGGACCACAAGCTTTTCTATTAGGAAGTTTTGTTATAGTTTGGGACACTTCTTCTTTTATAATAGGAATGGTAAGAGAGTTATACTATTGAGTATCAATGTGTGATTGTGATTGATATTGTGTAGACCAAAAATTATTAAATAGATTTTGGTCAATTGGTCAATAGGCTGTTCAGTTAAAAAAGTGAGATTGTATATATTGCTTAATAAGATGTGGCTCTGTAACAAGTTGGTTAGGAAGTTTAATATTTGAGAAATGAATAGGGAATTTATAATGATTGAGGATGCTGTTTAAAGCTTGTTTGGAATGTGTAGAGAATGTTTCACATCTTTTTTTAGTAGCTTGTTGGATTTGTTGTCAAAGTAGCAGGAAGTTTTCAAGATGGCATGCATGATAAAGCTGTTTTCAAATATCTTGAGTATGCTGAATTCATTGTTTGAGTTCTGGTTGTTGGTTAAAAAACAAGATTTAGAGATTACAATTAGATCTTGTATTTATATTTTTAATCTTAGAATTAATTATATTAATATTTAAATTGTTATTTGAATCTTTAACAATTTTAATTAGATGTTCGGGTTCTTTAAGTAATAAGTAAAATATGGTGCTATGTGATGAATACCTGTGATTATAACTATATTTGCAAGATTTTTTGTTTAAAATTAAGTGTATAGCAGTATAAATAATTAAATATTTGATTTTATGCCAGGTAGTTTCTATGCTTTTATTGGTGTTGCAATCAAGTAAAGTGTTATGTAAGTTAAGTTTTTGAAAGAGCAGATCTGAAAATTCTGTTCATTTTTCTAGTAACATAGCATTGTAATTAAAAATTCTACAACTAATTCTAGTTGATAGTATGGAGGTTTACTAAATGTATTAGTAAAGAACCATGAAGAAAGAAGAATAGAATGATCACTTAGTGTAGAGTTGTTATTATTATCAAGGTTGTAAGAAAAAAAGAACTGTATAGTAAATGAATCAGTCCATATGTAGTCAATACAACTTTGACTAGTATTGTTTGACCATGTGTAGTGTTTATTATTAATATGTGCACCAAGATCATATATGTTAGCTTGATGAAGGTAGTTAGTAAGTCAAAATTTTGATAATGAGCTACAAATATCATCATGTGTATTGAAGTTACCAAGAATGATTAGACGAAAGTTTAGTTAATAGGCTTGTTGGATCTATAAAATGACTGTTTCTTGTGTTTTATTATGTCGATGTATGTTAGTAAAAGAGAGATAAACTGCTATAATATGAAGTTTAATTTCACTTTTAAAGAAAAGGTCTAAAGCTACTGCTCTTTCAGAATATGTTTGACAGTTGTATATATGTGGTTGAAGGTGATTGTGAATCATAATGGCAGCACCTTTAGCAGAATTTTTAGAATTTGTTCAAAAGTATGTAAACCAATTATTGTTACAAAAGTTAAAGTTAGTAGTGTTGGCAATTTTTGTTTTAGTAATACAGGCAATATCAATATTGTTATAAAGGCAGTAATTTTGCCAAGCTTCTTTTTTAGTAATTGTGTTAAATCCTCTAACATTATGTGTAGCAATGTTTAAATGAAGGTCACACAAGTTTTGTATAGTTATAAAAGTTTGTATTGGAAGTGATAGCAATGTTGAAAATAGTAATGCAGAGATAGAAATAGGTAAAGGTTGTTGTAGTGGTATTGAAGATGTAGAAAACAGTGAGTTTGGTATAAATGTTGTTGAATATAGGTTTATTAAGTTGAAAGAATCATTTTCTGTTGTATTTAATTTTAGTAAAATGTTTGGATAATGCCAAATAGCTTGAAGTGGTGAAATAAAATGGTTAGGTAGAGGTTTAGGTTCAGATAGAAGGTAAACATGAGCTTCATTGTAATCATTTTTAATAGAAATAGTTAAGGTATACACTAAGCATTGCTTAGTAAATAATCAAAACTATAAATATGTTATAAGAAAGAGATAATTGTTTGTAGATGTAGAAGTAGTAAAAGATGGTTTTAACTAGAAATTTGTTGTAGCATATATGAAGTTATATAGAGCCAAAGTGTTCATTGGCAATAACAGTATCATCATAACCAGATAGAACAGTTTTTACTAGTTGTGTATAAATGTAATTTATAGCATTATTTTCAAAAACAGGTTTGGTATATTGTGTATTATTAAGTATTAGAGAATATTTTAAAAAAATAGATATTGATGAATAAAATCCATAACCAGATCAATGTGGAATAAAGTGGTCAGATAAAGGTTTTGGTTCATTTGATAAGTGTATTAAGCACTTATTGTAGTCTAGTTTAATTAATATTGGCAATATAAAGTTATAAAGATTAAGTAGTATGTAGTTGTAAAAATGTATATGTTCAAGAAAGAAATAAAGAGTTTGTGGGTATAGAAGTAAAAGTAGGCCTTGATAAGCTAACTATTTATTATAGAATAAGTCTGAATTAACTAATGTATTGTATGATAAGTCTTGTGATGTTTTCTTTAATATGATGATGTAATGGGATTCAAGAAGGTAAAAGGTTCTTCTGTAGATTCGATCACTATATGCTTAGCTCTCACAGCTGTGAAGGATGCTATAGTCTGCTCTGTACATTAAGCCTGACTATTATAAACTTGGTTCTTCATGTAAATAGACTTTCCTACCTGTTTACTTACATTATTCTCTTTTAAGAATGGTTCACTTGAAGGGAGGACATCATAATCTTAAAAGTAGTAGCTGCATTAATGTGATCTACAGAGGAATTTATTGTAAAGAAGTGTTTGTAAGAAAGAGTAAATTTTTCAGAACTGTTGATTCTTGAAATTGTAAGTTAAATTTATTTTATAAGGTTGTTTCTGCCTTAGGATATGCCTTTTCTTGAAAGTGTTTAACAATTTCAGAAAAGTTCATAGAAATATCATTTATGTCAAAGTAAGTAATGATACAAGCTAAATAGTTTGTATCAATAACTTTAGTTGTAAGAAAGTAAATAGCTTGTTGTTGATTAAGTTTGTCAATGTTATAATTTTGGGCAGTAATATTTTGGTAAATTTTAAGATATTAATAAAAGTAATAACTTCTACATTTGGAGTTTGTTTTGGTTAGATTGTTGATATATACATATTCTTCAGCTTTGGTTGCAAGGTCATCAAGAAGTAAAGTTGAGATTTTTTCCTTAAAAGTTGCTTCATGTTTACTATTAATATAGAAAATTGAGGCATTAATATTAGAATATTTTCAGGTTTTACTTTCTGTTTTTAAATATTGTAAATAGGATTTATTCAAAGTTTTTTTAAGGAGGTTACTGTAGAAATGTATATATTGATAGTCTGGTTGGTTGTTGCTAGATATAGTTTCTTTTTCTTTTTCTTTAAGTTTGGTTTTATCAAGATGTATATAGTCAAAGTCAGTGCAAGTATATATATGATAATTAGTATGCTAAATAGCTTCATTGCATCTTTCTTAAAGGTTGTAAGATTCTTTAAAAGAAATTTTAGTAGAAAGAAGTTCTTTGAGATGTTTAATAAATTGTTGCTGAAATTGAAAGTTTAGTGCATTTTTAACTTTGGTTTCATTAAGAGATTCAGTAAATTGGCAGTTGTATAAAGAGAAAAGTTTTTAAACCATTCATTAAAGTGGTTTACAGAGTTATTGAGTGATAGAATATTGTACTTTTCAAGAAAAAGAGTTTCAGGAATGTTAAAGAGAAGATGAATATTAAATCTTTTATCTATTTTAATATTCATATATTGGTCTTTTTTGTCAGTATTAATTACTGATAAGCTAACAGTAAATCTTTTGAGTCTTAGTTTGATGTTCTCAGCAAATTTTGTATAATTAATAGATTGATAATTGTCAGATAGATAAAGTGTATTCTTGCAAGATTAATACAAAATTGTAATCTGTTTTGGGCTTTGTATAGAAGAATAGTAACAGATAATAAAAAATTTTAGAATAATTAAGTTTGGTAAATAGAATAGTAGTAAATTTAAGTATAAGTTTTTTGAGACTTTCTTTTAGAATGTCAAAAGGAATTATAGCTTCCTAATTAATATTAGGAGGATAATATCAGAAAGAAATTTTAGTCGAGTTTCAGCAATTTGACGAATAATGTAATAGAAGCTACTGTAAGAGCTTTGTGATTTTCTGTTGCAGATTTGATCTTTTTTTCTAAATAAAAGTCAAAGAGATGTTGTTTAAAAAGTTGAATAAGTCTTTAGATAGTTGGGTTTGTAGTTTAGTATTGTTTTCTATATCTGATATAATAGAAAAATTGGCTAGAAAATCAAATGATTGATTATTTTTAGTTTTAGTATTGGGAGATAAAGGTACATCTTGTTGAGTTGTTTGCTGTTTTTATTGTTGTTTTTGTTGTGGCTGTTGTTGCTGTTGCTTATTATTTGTAGTAGTTGTATCATCAATATTCATATCTTCATCTTCATTGTTTTGATTATTTTCTAGTAGTGTTAAGAGATTAAGTTGAAAGGTAAGTGAGTTTAAAGGTTTGTTGAAGTTTATCTGCAAATAAAGTATGCTTTTAGAAAGATCTTGCTGAGTGTTTTTGGAAAGGCTTCATTGAGAGTTTTTGAAAGAGCCTTGTTGTGAGTTAATTTGATTTCAATACAGAATTTATCATTATATAACAAAGCATCAGCAGCTAAATAATGCCTATTGTTGGTTATTTTACAAGTAATAGGTTGGTTGCAAGTAATGCACATATGTTGTTATGTAGATGATAAAAGTAAAGCAGTTAGAAATGGTAGAACAGATTTAGCAAACTCAGCAATATTAGTTGCAATTAGTTTTTTTTCTTTAGATTTTTTAGTAGCTTGTTCAAATTGGGTTTGTTTATATGTTAAGTTTTTTTGTGAGACAAAGTTGATGTAAAACTTGTCACAGATGCAAGTAACTATGCTACTAGTTTTGAAAGCTTTAAAATAATTATAACATTTGGTGTTGTCTTTAAGTTCAATGTTAAAGCAGTTGTTTGGTTGTTTACTAGTAGGAATTGGATGAGAAGATAATAGAGTTTCTTTATAAACTTTGATACCAAAACTTTTAAAAAAGTTTTTATATAAATAGTCAAGATTGACAGAGTTAAGTTCAGAGCTTGAGAGAGTTGGTATTTTGTAATTGAATCAAATTTGTTATAAAGAAAAGTTTTCTAAATTCTTGTTTATTTAGAATTTAATAAGTAATTATATTATTATAGGAATAGTATGTATTTCTTAGAGATATTACTATGACTATTGCAAGTATTGTGATCTATGTAACTTGTATAGCCAGTAATAGTACTTAATTTTTTGTTATACAAAAATAGTTAAAATAGGTTTTCTAGAAATTTTTTTTTTATTTTGTAGTTTCTAGACTAGTTAGAAAGAATCTAGAAGATATGTAGTATTTGAAAAAGATGATTGGATGTTTAGGAAATTTTAATGGGTACCAGAAAAGTAAATTTTCTAGAGCACACCTGCAAATTTTCCTAAAATTGCCAATGAAAAAACCTGTAAAGACAGGTTTTAGGTTTTGCCTTTTTGAAGATAACTTGATGAGTTTTTGTTTGTTTAAAACAAAATATATATCTAAATGTTCGCCTTGATGAGCTGAGTAAATTACTAATAATGAACAGAGTATATTTAATTAGTAAAGTTTTAAGCAAATAAGCAAAAACTAAAATATTGGTTTTTATAACTTTTCTTAATGGTCAGGAGTTGTTGAAACTTAAAACATAGCTGTCTAGAAGCAGAAAAGTATGCCAAACAACTTTACTTAATGGTACAAGTAAGGTTAACTTAGTAAACAATTTAGAAATAATTAAATATTTTTAGCAAAAATTTGGTATAAATAATCTGCAGAAAAAGTTACCTATTCATCAAACACCTTGTTTCAGTTATTTTAATATATATTTTATTATAAACAAACCAAAATTCACCAAGATACAAACAAAAAGACAAAAACTAAAACCTGTCTTTGCAGGTTTTTTCATTGGCATTTTAGAAAAAACTGCTAGATTGTTTTGGAATTTTTACTTCTCTAGTACTCATTAAAATTTCCTAAATATCCAATTATCTTTGCAAATACACTACACTTCACAGATTGTTTCTAAATAGTCTAGAAATCCAGATAATTAAATAATTTTTCTAATTAACTGCATTATACAAACAATTTATACTAATTAAACTCTATAAATATTTTCTTAAAAAATATCTATACAAAATACCAAACATTACAATATTGAACCTGACTCCTTTGATTTTAATAATTATCTTTTCAAATATAGTAATAGGTTTAGTTCTGTTCCTCATAATAACAACATCTGAACTCTTAAAGCTCTACTAATTAATTTCAACCCAACAATATGTAACTTACAAAATGGCTTTTATTTCTTTGCAAGGCCTATTGAACCTATTATTACTATCTGTTTTTGCAAAAAATATTATACCTATTCCACCTCACAACATATTACTATTCTACTATCTTCTTAACCTATCTTAGAAATGCTTCAGATTCATCTAACTTCATGGAATTGATTTTGATATTAAATTATTCAAATCTCTTAAAAGCCATTTAAGATTCAAATTTCAATCTAGATATAAGATTACTCACCCATTTCCCACTTTTTGCAGTGATATTAAAAAAATCTCAACTGAATCTATTTCTTTTAAACTATTTTCACATCATGTATATACTTGCATCATATGCAAAACTAAGAATATATTTTGTATTATTCTCAAAAACAACAAACACTCTTTAGACTCTAAAGCTCTAATCTTTAAAAATAATGAAGGAAGCTTCTCTGCCCATATACACTGTATTTATACTCTTAAACTCAAATATCCAACTTCTTCAAAATCTATGAACTGGAAACAGTGCAATCTTTACTGTAAAATTAAATGCTGGCAACTATTTGCAAAAAAAAATGCATATTTTTCAAAAATTTATTGCAAAATTGTCTAAAAAATCTAAAACAAATAATGAATCCAAAGATAATAATCAAATTACCAATAACAAAACACAGAAAAACTAAAACAATAACAATTCAAAACTGAAAGACCAAACAAAAGAAGAAGGAAAAGAAACTCTACAAAAATGTAATATAACAAATGATTATGACTAGTTTTTAAACTATTTTATTACTCCTAAAATGCAAAAATACAATAAATTAGATACATTATTAGCACTACAAGTCTTCTCTTTTTTAAAATCACATTTTATAAACTTCAATCTAGAACAAAAAATCCTTATTGAATCAACAAACACAAAACCTACCAACAGACCTCTAGCAAAATACTTATTTAATTATATACTTAACAAAATGGCTAACACTAAACCAAAATTCTTAACTGAATTTATTCTTGCAGCTAATCCAGAATTTGATCAATCAAATCCTATTCCTTTTAAAGTTTTAGTTGAAACTCTCAAAGGCTTATTCACTAAATTTACAGCAGTACTATTTACTCAACTAAACTATTTACACATCTTTTGTTCACACTACTTTATCCCACCATACTTAACAAACAACAAAAAAAAGTTGTTATTAATATGGCATGCCTACACTTATATCTAAACCATACTTACAAAACAATTAACTTTGAAAAATTCATAAAAAATCTTGACATTAAGTCTTTATACTTTACTTTAAATTTTAATATTGATTATAATGCAAATAAGCTACTATTTAATATTCAAAATAACAACTAATTTAATATCAAAGTCAAGCTAAACATTTTTACAAAAAAATTTAAAGATAATTTCAAAATTCCTTCACTTAAACCTTATATCAAAACTTATAAAACCTGGTTTCAAAAATTCTTTGAAAAATATAAAATTTAATTCAAAAAAATAGATCAACAAAAAACAAGCAATTACATCAAAATGCTAATATCTCAAAAACTTATTAAAGATTGCAAAAAACTTTTACCAGAAACTTATTCTCTTTCAAATACCTTATCTTTACTTCAAGAACACTCTAAAGATACTTTCAAAGCAGCACTTCACTATTTTCATAAATGTTATAAAAATTATGTAACTTACTTCCAAATAATACTAAATACAAACTCAAAAACATCTTCCAATTTTACTTCTTTTAATTATTTAAATCTCATCCAGTATTAGAATCTAATTCAAAAGAATGAGAATACCCTTCTTTAAAAACTAAATTATTTCAATCTGACTAACAACTAGTAGCAACTTTCTCAAAACCAACACCTATAACTGAATTAAGAAAATTAGCTATATTAACTGAAGAAAGCTTTGCATTACTTAACAATGTTAATAGTGAAGTGGCCTGAATAATATACTACTTTTACCAATATTTAAAAAACATTTACAAACAGCAGCTGAAAATAATAGAATTCAAGAGTTATCTAAAGAGAAAGCTCTTGAAAAAATATAGACTTTACTACTAATATATATATCTTAGCTTACATAATTACCTACTATAAAATTCGATCCCAATTCAAAGTATCTCTTAAACAAACTAGAATTGATTATGCTAAAATCTACTATCCATAAGCAAAAAATTTTATAATAAACACTTTAACATCTCTATTCCTATTCAATACAATAATATGCTCTTTATGCAAAACCAAAATGAATCTAAAACTAAAAAAGAAAATTTAACACTATCTAATACTTAGAATAATAATTCTGACAACTTTATCTCTCAAAAAAATACATTTAACAATCTTATCCAAGACCAAGAAATTCCTTTTCAATAAGTTTTTCTACAGTAAACATTAAAGCAACTGCTGCTTCTAATATTATGATATCCTCTACTATTCATGGACTATTTCTAGAAGAGAATGATGACAGTAAGTGGGCAATAAAGCCTATTGTAGTGAAGGATCAGGAATATGTTGACCAGACCCAACATACTGGCAGGTTATAGTATTCTCCACAGCTGTGTAAGCCAAGCTTAAAACAGTGAGTAACTTTGTAGAAGACAATACAAATACTATTTCTACTTTCAATGCTTTATCTCCTACTGAGATAGATAAATGGTATATCAAATTTTTAAAACAACATAATCTATCTCAAATTATTGAACCTGTTACATTCAAAAAATTCATTCAACATCTACATCTAAATAACTTTTTCAATTCAATAAAAATATTTATAAATTTTAAAAAAACAGAATCACATCTACTTAAAAACTACAAACCAAACACTACCAAATTATATGAAAATAGATTCTTCTCTCTATAGTATATATAGTCATTTACTATTACTAACATCTTTCAATTGAACAATTTCTAACACAAACTTTACTGATCTTTTTACATCCAATCAACCAATTTATTCAAACATTACTACAATACCCCCTTCTATCCTATTAATAATTATACCTAAATATACTTACATTCTAATTAAAATTAGTTTAATAAACATAAATAGTCTCTTTCAACTCAACAAAAAACTTTTCTTAATAGAACTCTTATAAGAAAACAACTTTGATATTTTTGGACTCTCTGAAACACATTTATTCTATAAAGAAGAAAAATCTTTAATAACCAAATTCAAAATTATACCAATTTTTGGAGCTTATATACAAATCCTTACCAAGCTGGTATTGGTATTTTTGTATACAAAAAATTTCTAAATATATTACCAAATCTTATAATTACAATGATCACATAATTGAACTTAACTTCTATTTCAAAAACATACCTATTAGACTTCTCCAAATATATTTCCCAATTTACAAGATAAAACAACTTTGTAAAGAAATTCAAGACCACTTAATTTCTCTTATCCAAATAACAAATATAAGTTAATTACTATAGAAGACTTAAACAATGTTCCAAATCTAAGAATTAATAGATTTCTTTCAAAAAAATCATTAATTCCAGAAAGTCAAATAATTCAATATCTAATTAGCTTCCAATTTAAGAACTTTTACTGCATCTTCTATTCTAATATATTAAATTTCACTTTTAGTCATAACAACATCCAAAGTCAAATTGATCAAATATGGCCAATTTATCTATTACTAATATTGACTATACAGAAATTCTTCCAATTGGCACAATTGAATCTGATCATTAAATCATAACTCTTGAAATCTCTATTATAATCAATAAATGCAAACCTTATAAATAACATAAGTGTAAAGTTTTTCTCTGGAAAAACTGTACTAAAAAAAATCTTGAAAACTATAATGAACAACTACCAAAAATCTTCAACACTTATCTTCAATAGTCTTATCAATCTCAAACCAAAACCAACTCAATACCACATAGAACAAAATTCATAAAACATTAATTAAGGTCTTTACTAAACATATTCCTTTCAAAAAAATTAAAACTATTAAAAAAATTTATTATTCTCTATTATTAAAACATTCACTACTTTTTTTCTGTTACAAAGAGATTCAATTTCTTAAAAATCATATGAATTCAATTAACTTTAATATATTACTCACCAACTACCAAATCAAATATTCAGATTGTATACTCTAATCAATATTATCTCTATTAACTCAAATTAAAGAAAAATTTCAAATTATCAAAACTATATCAATTACCAATATTAACAGTTAATCTATGATGAAATTAAAGAAAAAATAGAAGAATAAAACAAATCTTTCAAAGAAACATTTAAACTTTTTTATAAAAAAATACTTGAAAAATATAATAATATTTATATAGATAGACTACTTCTCAACAATAACCTCCTTACAGAACATAATGTAATACTAAATACAATTAAACATTATTTTATAAAATACTTTAAAACCTGAATTTTACTCTCTTTATAAACCACATCCTGAACATGAAATCTATTATCAAAATTTTACTCAAGAGATCACTAAACAAGAATAGCAAAACATTATCTTTAATTTACCTAATCAAAAAGCAGCAGGCCTTTTAGAAACCTGCTATAAACATATAAAATATGCTAGTTCAAAAGCATAAAATATTTTCTGACTCTTTTTAAATAAATGTTTTCATCTACAAAAAATCTCCTCAGATTGGAAATCTTCTAATATATTTCTAATTTCTAAAAAATCTAATTAGAACTATACACTAAATCAAGTTCACCCAATTTCCATAATAAAATCTTTCAAAAAAATCTTTACTAAAATATTTACTAATCGATTAGATAGCATTATCTCTTATAACAACCTTCTATCAAATCTAAATTTTGTAGCTTTAAAAAACTCCTCTATACACCTTCTTATACAAATTCTTTACAACACAATTAAGCATTATATAACTATCAACAAAGAAGCCTGGATTCTCTTCTAAGATATGTTCAAAGCTTTTGATAAAATTAATATATCAAGACTCCAAGATATTTGTAAAAGAATAGGAATTTTTTTAACAGGAATTAAGCTAATTACAAAACTATATTTTCATCGATTTGCTAAAGTAATTATTGCTTATAGTCTTATCTCACAAATACCAATTAACTCTGTAATTAAACAAGATAAAATATACTTATCTTTTTTATAAAAAATTTATTATAACTCTATACTTTATTTTATTTAAAAAAAAATACCAAAAGCATTTATTAAAAATTTTATGTCAATCTCCTATTGATATCATAACTAATACAACATCTTCTTCAATAACAATTCTACTATTGGCTTTTATGAATAATACCATCTGGCATTGTAAAAGCACAAATATAATGCAAAATATTATAAATTATACCTCTGAATTATACAAATTTAATAATATAAAAATTAATACTAACAAATTAGACCTACTTCATATTAAACCCAAATTTCTATCAAATTCAACTCTTATTCTTTCAATGAACCAACAAAACATTTTATTTAGAAAACCACAAGATGTAATTTGATATCTTGGCATTTTTTATGATGATAAAGGATCTTCTAAACCAACACTTTTCAAATTTAAAACAAAATTGAAAGCTTTCTAACTCTTATTCGATACAAAAAAATAATACACTCACAAATTTTATCACTTTTCAACTTATTTTTACAACCTTCATTAGAATATCTACTTCAAATTATTCAAGTTCATACAAATACACAATCTAAATTCTTTTGCCTTTTCACTATTTATACTAAAAAATGCTCTCTTTAGCAAAAAACACTAACAATATAATTCTTACTAATCTACTTACTTTTAATTTACCAATCTTTAACAACATTATTCAAAAAGTTAGTGTAACTAATACTAAATGAATATTTAATACATTATTAATTCTTAAAAACATTGGCATCCAATGAATTAAAAAATGGCTAACCAAAATATAATTATCTTAACTTTCATCAAATGCTCTAACTAAACATTATCAAAAAATACAAAATTAGACTTTACTTTTTCATCTTTCTCAACTAGCTTTAAATAACATCTTAACTTTAATTATTTTACAAATCTTACTTTTACCCTTATTAATACCAAAAAATACTCATATTATCTATAACATCCATTCTACCAACCTACCTACATCTACTTTCAATAGTCTTAGAAATAATAAAATCATCTTTTTTGAGCAAATTACAACTGCAAACAACAAAAATATTCTTTCATAAAACAATATCTACTTATGTATAAACAAACCTAATAAAGGTTGTCAACCAAAATGGTTTACTCAAATTTTACATCTAAACCAATCCAATATTATAGCCCAAACTTAGCCTCATATAAACCTTCCTATTACTAATACTTTTCTCAATACAATTAAACTAATATTACTACTCTCATCTTCAAACTCTTATTACTTTTATTATATACACTATACAAATAACTAAATACTATATATCTCTCAACAAATCTCTCTACAACAACTATCATTCTTTGAAATTTTTATATCCACTTCAGGATTCTCACAACTACTACCAACTACTAACTATCTATCAACAAACTTTCACTTATTCTTTCTACTTTACAACATAATTATCAAATCAAAAGATTCAATAACAATTCAAATTGACTTTAAAGAAATCTTAGCTCTAATCCATATACACAATACTACTATTACTTAATTAATTCTATCAATAAAACTTCAAATACTATTTCTATCATATGAAGCCCAATTAATTCAACAATTTATCAACACATCATCATACCAAAAACAACTAACTGATCTAAATCACCTTATTACTCAACTTAACACAAATAAATTATTAAAAATCTACAAACTTCAAAAACCTAATGTGGTATAGAATGGATTTGTAAATATGATACATCTATAAAATTTAATGCAGCTATATAATCATATTCTGACTTAACCTATATCAAACTTGAAGCAATTCTTACTCTCTTATTTGAGTCCTATCTAACATTCTCTTAAATATTTATATCAATAATACAACTGCAATTAGAAATATTGTCTCTATCACTGACCCCAAATCTATACAAACTAAAAATTAGGATACTATTCACTATATTAACTACCTTAAACATCTTAAAAACATTACTACTACTTTTTACAAAGTTAAATTACATTCTATAAACTCTTTTCACAACCAAGCAGATTTACTTGCCAAACAAGGAACTACAAAACTTATTCTCAAAATTAACAACTCAAAATTTAATATCCCAAACTATTTTATATGAAATAACTACCTAATCACTTTTAAAGTTTATATCTTTATCAAAAACTTTATAATTATTCAAGAAATTGTTAAATAGTCAAACTTAAAATTTTTTCAAAATATCACAAATATCAAATGGTCATTAAAATTTAAAATCATCTCATTTGAAAATAACTCACAAAAATACTTTTTTCATATCAAAATTCTTACTAATAACCTACCAACTATGCAAAATCTTAATATTCATTATCTATACCTTTATACTACTTCAAATTGCTTTTACTGTACAAATACTGAAGATACTTTTTATTTATTTTTTTGTCTTAGTAATACTATAAACATTCTACAATTACTTAAAAATACAATACAAGATACTTTAATATTACCAAAAATTACCATCATAACTTCAACAAACTTACTAAATATTTTAAATTTTACACTCAATATACCAAATCTTTAATTCAAACATATATTGATATATCATTACTGGAACCTTTACTTTTACTATTATAAAAATATTAAAACATTTATTAATAAACAAACTGATGACCTTCTATTTCAGTTTTCAAACAATCTATTAAATTGGTTTTACCAAGATCTCTGGTCTACTCACAATATATATTAACATCAATAGAAAATATCCTGTAATATTATATCAAAATCTAAATGTACAAAATTTATTTACCAATGTTATGAAATTCTTCAAACAATATAACAATCTCTTCTCAAACTATAAATACTAACCCTTTTATTATCAAATGGCTTATACAAGATTATTCACTAACTACTTGTATTCAATAATGTTTAGACAATCATTTAAAGGTCTTCTCTAACCTATCTTTTTTTTTTTTAAAATATTAACGGTGAGGCCATGCCTTTAACTTTATTGAAATTCAATTGAAGTTTTTACAAAGAA
>CAJVQA010003592.1:0-19136 GCA_910591915.1 Cetraspora pellucida | reverse complement strand
TAAAACTCTTGCTAATAGTTCTGTACTGGTGGGCTTAGAGGTAATAAATTCTACTGCTTGCTGTTTGTTGAGTTTGTCAATGTGGTAGTTTTGTACTATGATGTTTTGATATAGGTTAATATGTAAATAAAAGTAGTAACTACATCATTTGGAATTGGTTAGAATATTGTTGATCTTGCAAGCAGTTTTTTCCATTTCTGTTGCAAGCTTATCAAGAAGAGTTGTAGGAATTTGTTTGTTAAAGGATGCTTCATGTTTGCTATTTTTGTAAAATATTGATGGATCAATTTCAGATTGTTTTCAAATTTCATTTTCTTGTTTTGGAAAATCTTCATATGATTTTTTAAAAATATCATTTAATAATTGTTAAAAATTGTGTTGGTATAGAGGTTTTGAAGTTGTAGTAGATGAATTTGTATTTTCTGTTTCTTTTTCTTTGTTTTTAGATTCTATTTGTTCTAAGTAAGAACAAATTTCTTTTTTGCAAGTAAGAATATGAAAGTTTGCTAGTTTAATGATTTCATTGTATTGTTCTTGTAAATTATAGGGTAGTTGGAAATTTATTGTAGTTGGTAAGGTTTCTTTAAAATGAAAAATAAATTTCTGTCAAATTTGGTATTTTAGAAAGTTGAAAACTTTGTTTCATCTAATGATTAAGTGAATTGAAAGTTGTATGTTGGAAAGAACTGTTTAAACCATTGTTTTAAATAGTCTAAAGAATTTGAAAGAGATGAAATTTTTAGTTTTTGATTAAAAAGTGTTTTTGAAATATTGAAGTCAAGATAAATATTGAATTTGCTATCAGATCTAATTATGATATATTGCTTGTCTTTGTCAAAATCAAATACTTTTGAAGTTATATTAAATCTTTTAAGTTGAAGTTGGAAGTCTTCAGCAAATTTAATATAATCAATAACTTAATAGTTGTTAGAAAGATATAGATAAATATAGGCTAGATTAATGCAAAGTTGAAGTCAGTTTTGGTTAGTATATGGAGGAATAGTTGCTGAAGAGGCAAAGATTTTAGAGAAGTTAAGTTTTGTAAACAGAATTGTTGTAAATACTAGAATAAGTTTTTTAAGGGTTTCTTCAAGAATGTTAAAAGAAATTGTAATTGCTTTATCTATGTTAGAATTGGTTTGATGAATAAAATCAATAAGGAACTAGGATCTGTCTTTAGCTATTTTGTAAATGATGTGGCAAAAGCTAACTTTAAGAGTCTTTTGTTTGGAAGTTTCAGGTTTAATTTTTTTACTAGAGTAAAAGTCATGTAAGTAGGATTTGAGAAAGTTAAAGATTTTTTAGAGAATTCTGTTTGGAGTTGTGATTTATCTTTTATATCATCAGAAATTGGAAAATTAGCAAGCTAGTCAAATATTGGGTTGGTTTTAATTTTTGATTGATAATTAGTAGTATTGGTTTGTGTTTGTTGTTGTTGTTGCTTGTTTATTTCTTGTTGTTTGCTTGTTTCTTGCTGTTGTTGCTGTTATTCCTTAGAGTAAAGTGGGTTTTGGTGCAATAGTTGTTGTTGTTGTTGTTGTTGTTGGTTGTTGTTATTGTTATTAATAATATTATTATCTAAATCCATATTATTTGTAGTACTACTGTTGTTATTAGGTGATGTTGTGAATGTGAGTTCGGATGCTAATAGGTTGTAGGAACTGATTGTTTGTTGGAGTTTTTGAATAAATGTAGGGAAGGAGCTTAATTGTTGAATAGATTGTTGGATATTTGCACATGTTTTGTGATAGGGTTTATCATTATATAAAATTGCATCAGCTGCCAAGTAATGCTGGTTATTCATTTCTTTGCAGGCAATAGGCAAATTGCATTTAGCACATAAGTGGTTGTGTATAGTAGGTGAGAGTGATGCTGTTGGGAATAGAGGAATAAATTCGGTAAAATTTGCAATATTGTTTGCTAAAGATTTTTTATCTTTAGATTTTTTGTTAGTAAGAATAACTTCATTTTGTTTATAGGTTTGATTGGTAGTTGAGATAAAGTGGGTGTGGAACTTGTCACAGAAGTATGTAACGATTAAACTAGATTCAGGTGCTTTAAAGTAGTGACAACTTTTAGTTCTTCCTCTAAGTTCTGTAATTGAGCAATTGTTTGGTTGCTTGTTTGATGAAATGGGATATGATGTATTAGCTGAATCTTCGAGAATACCAATACTAAAACTTTTAGAACACTTTTGGTAAAAATAGTCAAGGTCGATAGTATTAGGTGCAACTGTTGTTAAGGTTGGCATTTTGTTTTAAAAATAGATTTTTAAAAGTGTTTTACAGAAAAATTTGTTTAATTTAAGGGTTTCTAGACTAGTTAGAAAAGTTTGGAAAAGTGTGTAGGCTTCAGGTGAGCTTATTGGATGTTTAGAAAATTCTAATGAGTACCAGAAAAGTGAAATTTCCAGGGCACACCTGCAAGTTTTCCTAAAATTGCCAATGAAAAAACCTGCAAAAGACAAGTTTTTGTTTTTGCTTTTCGCTTGTATCTCTATGAGTTTTGGTCTGTTTTGAATGAAATATATATCAAAATGTCTGGCTCAGTGAGCTGAACAACTTTTGAATAGGTAAGAAAATAAGTTTAATTAATAAATTATATATAAACTAACAAAAACAAAAAACTTGGTTTTTGGAACTTTTCTCAGCAGCCAGGTGGTTTTGAGATTTAAAACACAGCCGGCTAGAATGAGAAAAATGTGCCGAACAACTTTACTTAAGGGGTCAAGTAAGGTTTACTTAGTAAAAAGTTGAGAAATAATTAAATATTTTTTTATAGTTTTGGTATAAGTGATCTATGGAAAGAGTTGCTTTTACTTTTATTTATAATATTATAAAATTTTTTTATTGATTAATTAAAAAATAAAAAATTTTTATTAGTAGCATATATCAATTTTAGATGAAAATTTTAAAATACTATATATTTCTATATAGAAATAATCTACATTACTCCTTGCTCTTAAATAGTATCAAAATTGAATACTCTTATTTAATATTATATTTATGCCTAATTCATATAAAAACAACTTTAGAAATTTGTGAATTTATCAGAAATAATATTAATTATTTGATTCTAAAATTACATCAACAAATTAGAGAAAAATAATTCAAAGAATATGAAAATTTTATAATTCAACAAACATATTTTTGGTAATTAAAAAATTCCAAAAAATGTATTATTACAATTCTGATCCTTTTATATCAATAAAACTTTTATTGAATAAATATAATTAAAAAATTATCATTGATATAACTACTTTAATACCAGCTCAAATTTCTTATTATATTTTTTTTATTAGCTTTTGCATAATAATTTTGATGCAATTCAAATAGATACAACTTATAATATCAACAAAATAGAATGAGAATTATATGTAATTATAGGCATAATTGATGGAACTGGTTTTCCTATAAGCTATCTGTTAATTGGTGCAAGAAAAAGCAGAAATATTACAACAATTTTAATTTAATAAATAAGTGAATTAAAAAACAGATAATTCATAAATTTTTTTTTCATTTTAATAGATAAAAACTTTAATAAAATAGATGCAACTCAGAAAGTATAACCAAATACAAAATTACAGTTATGTTCTTAGCATGTTTTATGAGTAATAAAACAAAAAATAACATTAAACCAACTAATTTCAAATTATTCATATAATCTGATTGTTGCATATCAAGAATGTTCTACTATTAATCCTTGCTGAAAAAGGTCTAATAATTATATAATATTTGTTTTTTATTTATTAAATCTTAAAAAACAAGTTATTAATCTTGTTAAACTTCATTATACTTAACATATACTATTACTAAAGTCTAATAGTAAATATTATATAAGTTCACAAGCTATATGGGAAGATTGTGTTAAAGAAATAGTTTCTTTTTATAAAGAAAATAATTTAATTGATCTTTGGATCTATCTTTAAAAGAATTAATATTGTTAAAAAAATAGATATTGTGAACATAAGCTACAAATAATAAAATTAGTTATATTAAAACTACAATAATTATAGAGTCATATTGATAATATATTTAGTATGATTATTTGTATAAATTTTACAAGCTGCAAATTGATCATTTGTGTTATATTCTAGTAATAAGATTTGTTAATTAATAATTGCACTAAATTCATTTATTACAACAAGGCCACTATATAGTATTATGAAAAAAAGAATTTAAGCATAAATAGAAAAAGTTTGAAAAAAAAACTCAAATACTAAAGAATTATATTTTACAAACCTGGATCAATGAATGTGTACATACTTGTTATATATGAAAAGTAAATTTTTCTTATACAAGCATTTAGTTAATTCTGTTGTTAAAGTGAATATAAATTTTTTTAAACAAGTATAATATATATTGTAATTTACTATTATAAATTGTTTTATTTATTACTTATTTATTTATTTACAAATTTGTAGGTTCAATATAATAAAGATTATTCTATAATTACTATATATAAAGGTGAATTTGTAAATCTTTTTTGTTTTCAAAATCCTAAAGTTTAAGAAATCTCAACAATTAAAGAGTTAATTATTAAATATAAAGACAATTATGCAATAGAAAATAACAATGCTAATAAAGATAATAAATATGCAACAGAAGGTAATAGGAAACAAGAAATTTATAATCAAAGTTTGAATTACTTAAATAATATATTAAATAAGATAAATTTATTTAATAATTATTATTTATTATATAATTTGTACAATAAACAACTTCTTTATTTCTAAACTAAAAACATGCTTAAGCAATCATATAGCAAATCTAAAGATTATTTGTAGTTACAAAATATTTATCCAAACTTTAAACCACTTAAAAAAATAATTGCTAATATTAAAACTCTTGATAATCAATACACAATGTCAAGAACATTAAAGAACTTTAATCACAATATATTATATTAGGATTAAAAATAAATGTTTTATGATTAAATAGATTTTTATAAATATTATAATTTTTTTTAATAGTATGAAAGTTTTATTAAACAAACAAAAATATTAAAAAAAAACTATAAACAAAATTGGATAAGAATAAATCACATGTAATGTATTTGATAGTCATTTAAAGATCAATCAAATTTGGCATTAAATGATATTCATTTGAAATGTTAGTGTAATTTATATTAAAAATAATAGTATAAAATAAATTTTCATATTAAGCAACAGTAAAATTTAAATTTTTGTTATATAATTTGAACATTTTTATTTTATATAAATGTAGTTGTCAACATCTCTCTTAAGTCTCAAACACATGAAACACTTAAGGGTAGAGTATAATATTTTAAAATTATATATAAACTTAATGGTATATTTTTTTTATAATTTCAATTATAAAAATTCTTACTAATTAAAAATTTTTTGAGCTACTAAGTTTTAGAATAGGTTCTTGTAATTTTAACAGTAGTAAAATTATTAAAATTGGCATAAAACTCATCGATATATAAATTTTTAAAGATTAGATATAAAAATTTACTATTAAATTTTTTTATAGTTTTTCAGAAATTAGCCAATTAAAGCTAGCTTTTTTGTATAACCCTAGAAAAAATATAGGGCTTCCTAGAAGAATTCAAGGTATATACAAATAGAATTTTTTTAAAATAAACTTCTTATAAAATTTTAATATAATAAATAACTTATTTAAACCTATATATTATTAAATTTTGATAAAAATTAATTAAAAAATAAAAAAGTTTTATTAATAATACATTTTTAATTTACTATATAAAAATCTATTATACCATCTAGATTATATAAAAAATAATTTATGTACACCCTACCTTTAATCTTAATATTGCTACTTACAATATTTAAGGTTTTAATAATATAGAAAAAAAACTTCTATTAGAAGAATATTGCTTTCAAAATAAATTACAAATAATGTATCTAACTGAAACCAAAATAGCAGAGACTAGAAACAAAAAATTCTATAATAATCAATATTTTATATACTACTGATCAAACAGTTCTATATCTAAAGAAGATATATGCATTCTAATTTGTAATAATCTGCAACTACATATTTACAATATATTTAATTATCTAGAAGGAGCTATTGCAATAGAGTTGTTTTTTAAACATAACTACAAGTTCAGAATCATTTTAACTTACTTTTCATCTATCAACAATCTAACATGATAGCAAACACAATCAACCATTATTACATGAATATAACAAGTCTTATAGCAACAATTACATATTATTGTCCTTGATAATTTTAACTTAGCTACTTTAACTACTATCTCTAATGCAACCAAATATCAACTTCTTAACTACCTTTATAATACAAATATGTATAACCTGACTAGCCATACTAACAACATTGATGTTACTTAGAAAAGTAGTAGATATCAAAGCAGAATTAACTACATATAGGCCAATAAACATATAATCTCTTTTTTTAACAAATTTTCCTTAGATGATTCATCCAAAGCTACTATTAGTGATCACTAAATTCTGATATCACAATAGACCTTTCTTTTCATACTTAAATCCTGACAGAAAAACAAATACAAAAGAAGAATCTTCAACTACTAAGCAATGACAAAAAAAAAATAGAAAGAATTCACTAATTAAATTGACACTAATATGCAAAACAACAACATTAACTTACTTATACTAAAAACAAATATATTGGAAAAACTTTGGCACAAAATATATATATCTGTTATAAATACTGCTCTTCAACATATACTTAACAAAAAATATACTATAAAACATTCTTTTTACATCTTTTTACTCAAAGCAATAGCTCTTTATAAGGACCTTAAACAAATTGGCAGCATTATCAATAATGTTAAAAACTTATTCAAACACCACTAATCAATTATTAATACTATTATTGACCAAATTTATAATATTAACCAAAAACATGATTTTGATATACCAAACCCTCTTTCAAACTTCCAATTATTACCACAATAGATCTTTCAAATAAAACAATCATGAAAGACTATATATATGCTAGAAGCTTGGAAAATTCTCAATACCTTCATTAACATATTAACAAAACAATGGATAACAGATGTAAACAACTACTAACTTAATCAACTAAAATAATTAATAGCATCCTTAATCAACATACTGATCTAGTAATTCTTCATAATATCAAAACAGCAAATAAAGTTATAACTGACTCTTTAACTATATTTTTACATGTAAAACAACACTTCTACCAATAGACAAAACACCAACCTTATCAAATTAAAACATTTAATTTGCATTGGGCCAATTAATATCAACCTAAAACCTCTATTAATATGAACTGATATGCCCTACTTTTACAACTAATTACTATAGAGAGGGTTTTATATACTGTTAAACAACTGCCCAATAACAAAGCATGTAGACCTCTTAAAATAAGCTATAAAATGCTTAAATACTGCAGACTACACATGCTATATGCAATTACACACTTACTTAACAAATGTTTTAATACAAACAATATTCCTAAACAATGGAAAAATAGTAGAATTTACCCAATATCAAAAAAGCCAAACTTTGATGAAAACCTTAACAACACACACCTTATTAGCCTGATAGAATATACCAAAAAACTATACAAAAAATACTAACAAACAGACTCTTATCTATTCTATCAAAACATTCAATACTCAATTCTCACAACTATGTTGCATTGCCTAGCAACAGTATGAATACTTCTATATATATACTTAACAACTTTATCAAAGATGCAATATATAACAAAAAACCACTTTGGCTTTTATTACAAGATATAAGCAAAGCTTAAAACTCTGTTAATATTGCTCTTTTTGAAAAAACCTTATATAGAATCAAACTTTCACTATCTATTGTTCTTACAATTATCAACTTATTATCTTCATGTACTAACCAAGTTATTATCAATTTTGTCTAACATCTACATATACAGTAAAAGATAGAATCAATCAAAGAGAAACTATTACCTCTTTCCTATAGAGAATATATTATAACCCATTAATCTACTATATTCACACAAAATTCAAAGAGTACACTACTGCTTCAACAAGACTAACCTCACTATTTTCTTTTAAATATCAACAAATACAAGCTAATACTTCTATTCTTGCTTACATAGATGATACATTTTGGATTGCAGATTTTTAACAACAACCAAAATATTTTCAACACAGTCTTAACATTTTACCAAATGGCAAACATCAAAGTTAACCCAAACAAATCTACCTTAATATCTAACACAAAACTTATACCTACATTTAACTTTATGAATACTACTATACAAATATAGCCTTACAATATACTTCTAAAGTTCTTAGAATGCTAGTATATATTAACTAATACACAATCCATCATATTCAAAATAATTATACAAAAAACATTAGAATTAACTAACATTTTACAAACTAAACAAATAACAGACAAACAAACTAGTTATGTTATCAATAATGTAATTATACTCATCTTTGAATATCGAATATATAATATAGTTATACCTTACAATATATGCAACAAGATTCTGTTAAAATATCTTACTATAGCCAAACACAAATTTAAATTTTCAGTCACTAGTTCCAATAGTATGATGCTTAACTACAACATATATGCAATCAAAAATGTATAGAACATACAGCTACAACATCATATTAGCAACTTTCTTCTTTGATTTAACAAAACAGATCTACTCAAAGTTATTATCCAAATAAGACTACAACAACTCCAAAACAATCTTTGATCAACTACTAACATCCTTTAACATCCTAACTCTTTTATAAATAAAGCTAACAAACATACTACAAAGTTTCAAATAATTCAACTTCTTAGACATATGTAGCTCACAATTTCTGCTTACTTAATACAAACTTATATACTAACATATCTATATACTCTAATCGAAACTCTTCTACATACACATTTTAACTATAACAACTTCAAAAAACAGTTATATAATAAACATATTTTATATCTTGAACAACTTACATTATTTAATAACTTTATACTTCTGGATTGAATACACATCTTACCTAAACTTGAACAAATTCCTACTAGATAAAAACCTAAATGGTTTACTATACTAGAAAACAAAATTATTACAGACAACCATACCAGACAAATAAACTCATTACTAAACCTTCCTACCTCTAATTTTCTGTCATTCACAACAGGCCATTATAACTTTAAATCTAAACTATAACTAATTACTTTTGACTATAACTACCAAGAAATAATTATTAAAAAAGTATGCAAATACAATATTAATAACAATACTATTTTAATTACACACTGGCTAATCATACATAACCTCTTCTATATCAGCCTTTATTCACTTCCAACTATTAATTGTACATGATGCACAGGATGCATACACAACTCAAACAGAATTTAAAACTATTGCACTTTCAACATTCTAGCTAATTTTGCAACAAAATTCCTAAAACAGAAAAAACACAACAATACAAAAGAACTTAACTTAAATGCAAACTATATAGTCCTTACTTATTCTATTGCTTTATGATCACCTCTATTAATCCTATTATCACCTACTATTATATTTACTAATACATCTATATTTAACCTATTTAAAGTCAATTCTTTTTCTATTAAACTTTAGAAAATTGCTAACCTCAATAAGAGATATACTAACTTTATATTTTACACAGATGGATTAGTTACTAATCTTACTACTGACAGATGCTCTATGAACATTAGATAGGTACAAATACACAATAACACAATACTTTAATCATACTCTTTTTGTATTAAACTCTGGCCATTATCTTATAAAGCAGAACTTATGTTAATACTATTTGCTATTTGTATATACTTATGCAATAGCAACATACAAATTTATACAGACTTCTAATCAATTATTGCAAAATTCAGCAAAATTACCAGTTATCTAATCCCAATACACAAACAATATTTTTATTTATATTGGCCTATTTGGCATTCACTACTTAACCTAATTTAATTTTATTAATATACAGTTACTTTCTACAAAGTACCTGCACATAGTAACAACACATTTAACAATGAAGCTGATAAGCTAGCAACAAACTACAACTCTACAGCATATCTTGACTTTATACACAATAATTTATATAACACCTTATATACTTTAAAATATAAAAAATACATAATCAAACAACCAACTAGATGAGCTATTAAAAACATTTGTAATGCACATATAATTGCTATATGGTTATCACAACACTGCATAAGCAACATTATTCTATTGTCATTACAAATTGACTGAAATACAACATAGTTATATCTTAACAACAATACCAAATGAATGAATAACTATACCAACTTTTTACTTAATCAAAGCAATTGTTTAAAATCAATACACTACTTAATATTCTACTAACACTATACCACCTCTATGAACTATATTTAGACAGCTTTCAGTACAACAACTTCATTACTTGCCAAACACCAGAACACCTACTGCATTGGCTACTGTGCCCTAACTAAACAAATCTTACTAGTATTATTACAGAAACAATTTCTAAAATCATTAACAATAACTTATTACTAGAAATTACATAATCACAATTACAACAATTATATTATTTACTAACTCAACATAACAGCCTATCAGTCAATAATGCTTATTGAGGACAAAGCAACATATATACAACACTACAAGGATATATGCTAACAGATCTAATTATTACAATCAGACCTTATACTATATTTCATAAAACTGCAACTCTAATAACTACCAAACTACTTACCAAAATATCAAAAAATATATAATTGCATATGGAAACCATATGCCACTAAACTAGCACAATGAAAAAAAAACATCAACATCACACCAAATAACAGATTTACAACTTATAAAAGATCCTATAACTACTTTAATCAATATCATAATCTATACTATACAGTCTGCCAACTGTGTAGTCTGTCTAATCAACTTCATACAGAAGATAATAACTGCCCACTACTAGGAAATGCACTTCATAAAATTGGCTTTTGGTTTGTACACTGGATACTATATAGCTACCCTATAAACAATATCTTATATTATCAAATCTAGATGAGTTTTAATCACTCTAATAGGTTTGGGTTGCAAATAAATTAAATAGAAATCTGTCTATAGTCTAAGCTCCATTCTTGTAATATATTTGTAATTAAAATAAGTTTGTAATTTATATTCAGAGAAGCCTTTAAAGGCTTTTTTAACAAATCAATAAAAATATGAGCAAAACCTTACCTTAAAAAAAATAAAAAATAAAAAAAATAAATAAATATAGTTGTTAATTGTATAACTTTGATTAAATAATTTTCATTTGTATTACTAAACATGCAGTTATATTTTTTTTGAAGAAATGCTAGGGTTGTTGAAATTAAATTATTTTGGAATATTTAATGTTAATCAAGAAGACAAATATAAAAATTTAAAATTATTTATATGAATATAGCTCTTATTTGTTTGATTAAAAACTAATTGTAAGAACTATGAAAAAAAATAAGTTATACTTTATTTTTGCAAAAGCTTTAAATTTCAACTTATATATATTTTTGATAAACTTTAATAAATTGTTATAAATGAAATTTTTTGTTTTTTTAAATATTAAGGTGAGTACTTGTAACCTAGGATTTTATTAATAGTATATTTGGCTAATAATTGCATTACAACTACAGGAGGTAACCATAAAGAGAGTGTACTAGCCACTTATATAACTTTAGTCATTGTCTAATTTAAGTAGTCCGCTTGAAGGTTCTACACTAGCTGTCATACCTGGAAACCACTTGTAGGATCCCTATTTAACCACTCTGTTTCTGTATTTACCCACCTACCTCTGCCTACCAATAACCTTAGCTAATGCTGATAAAAATATGCCATGGCTACTAAGTCTTTAAAGCAGTTCTTTAGAACCTTTGACCTTGTACTAAACCTTTTAGAATCTTCTGTATCTTATTTTTACAGCTGATCTGATATTGCTATAGCTGAGACCAATACTGGCAGTCAGAACATATCATAAACTGCTATGCTCTTGTAAAGTTTACCTCAATCTTGGTATTAACTTCACAACATATCCTTACTACTTTGGTATTCAATTAAAGTTTTACCAAGCTGCTATTCCAGATAGCCCAAAAAGGTAAGTCAAAACTATACACCTCTGTTTTATATATTTGCCAGCATGTATTTTTTTCCTTTGAAACTCAAAAATTCTGGCAGCCTGGTTGGTTCATCCAGTCTCTTCTCAAAGACTGGCATGTTTGCCTGGTTTCACAAGTTCTAGCACCATTTCATAAGTCTAGTCTTTATAGTAGTACTGTCAAAAGCTCAGGTTACCTTTCTACTCAGGTTTTTCAAGTGGGCTTTCATCTTCTTCTTTTGGTTCCTATGATTTATATGACTACAAGGACTTATTGTAGGTTTGCACTATCTGGTACCAGTTTGTATTTCTTTGTATAACTACAAACCTTGTCCCAAAGGACAATGTCATGTGACTGTTACACAAATGCTATGTGACCTGCCAGTCATGCTGATGCAATATAGATAATAGGTGTCTTATCTCAACCAATTGCGAGAGACAGTTAACTATAACACAAAAAGAATTTTCAAAATTTTCATCAACACTAAGATTTGAACTCTGAACCTGCCACTTGGGGGTTGACAACCTGACCACTTCACTTAAACAAAATTTAAAATACAATAATAATAATAAATTAATACAAAAAAAATAAGATAAGACATGACTTATATGTACTTTCTCATATATAAAAGTAACTAACACTCTCTGTATTTTGAATAAGTTAAAAGTATAATCAAAAGAGCTTTAACTACCATAATAAATTAAAAATTTAGGTTCTAAATTTTTGTTTATTTTCTTGAAAATTTATCTAAATACATATGTAATATATTTAACATCCTACATTTTTTTTTTTTTTAATCTTAAGCAGTTATGCTAGTACTTTATTAAGATTCTTGAAATTACTTTTGCAATTACATAGATTTACCTAACAACTAAGTCTAGCATCACCTAGCCACCTACAGGGTACCTAACTGCAATCTGCCACACTACTTCAAACAGAAGTAGGCTACTTGTTTAACTATTTAAAGTCCATAATAAAAGAGTCTTCACCCTTTCATAACAAGCTCCAACATTGTTTTCCTAATTTCTTCATTAATTCTGTCCTTTTTCTCTTTTGCTTGTTTCTTCTCTTCTTCAATTTTCTACTAATTTGCCTTTTCTTTTTTCTTTAAATTTTCTTCTTTGCTTTCTTTTTCTTCATTTTGGTTGCTATGCCTTCTTTCTTCTCTTATTTATTAACCTTTTCACACTATATTCTTCATATCTGTTCATAGAACATGTCCTATACTGTTCTTGCTACTGTCTCTACAAATTGCTGTCTTGCCTTTGTATTTAGGAGCTATGTTAGTCTTTCTTGTGTTCTTTTCAAAATTAGACCTTTGATTAAAGCTTCTCTCATTTCTATTTCTTCTGCTTCACTTTTTCTGAAGAATGCTATATATAATACATATAGTAAGATGTGAGTTTTTTCTTTTACTTTCAACCCTTTTCAGACTGTTGCAATAGTCATGTTTTGAATTCATTTACAAAGGCTCTGTTGTCCTTTGCATAATGCTAGATGTGACTGTGTTTTTTTAACTTTATCTTGATATACTTGGCACTCCATCATTGTATATACATCTGGTCTTCTTCTATTAAGTTCTTCTAAAGTTGAAAGTTTATCTATTATGTATTTTTAAATGTATATCTTCTTGAAGATGGGGTTCTGTAGCCTAGTGGTCTAGATGCTTCTCTCTCCACAGACAAGATCAATGGTTCAATTCCAGCTGAAGGCAAAACTCTGTAATCTATGAAAGCATATAAATGTACATGAAGCCCTATAGCTAAGTTTATATGATTAAAAGATTAGTATATAAGGAAGTTCTTGAAAAGAAGGTTTCCAATATGGAGAGTTGGCACTTGATGTGAGAGAAGCAGTGAATATATCAGAAATAGAAAGAAGGCACACTAGCAGGTAATATAGTAAATATAAAAGAAAACTTTGGAAAAGGAATGAACTTAGCAAAATTCGAACACTTTTGGCATCAAAACTGGTTTTAGTAGATATAGGATCTACTAAAATTGGATAAAATCTAAGAGATAATCTTGGTACCATATTTAATAAGTTTGCATCAAGGGTAAATTCAAAAGGACTATGGATACTTAGTAATATCTAATAGGGTAGTACTTAGATATAAATAGTAATTAGATAATCCTAACCTGTTATATCTTAATAATAGTAATGTACTGTATTTCAGATATATGCAATAAGTGTTGAAAATCAAAAAGTTTAAATAGAGGACTCACAGGTGGGTCTCAGGTATGGCATTTAGTAGATAACCTATAGGTGGAATCCTTAATTAGATAATGACTAAAGTTATACATATGACTAGTTGTATTTTTGTTGATATACATTGTATATAAACTTGTAATTATATATTATTAATAATAAATAGGACACACAGGCAAGATCATTCTTAAAATAAAAAAAAATAAAAAATGCATATCTTCTTGTACTGCTTCTTCTTGTAGTGCAATGCACTTTTTTAGTTGTTTTTAGCCTTCTTCAAAATTGTGTTCAGTTATAAATCATAATCTCTGTTTTTAGTTCTAATTTTCTGATTGCATTTGTTTCTTTCCATTCTGCTTCTAATCTTGCATTTGTTACCATTTTATATAACAATCTTGCTAGTATATCAGTTCGTTTGTTTTTCTACTCTAGGCAATACTCTATTTCTGTACAACTGACTTTTTTTATTTGTATTATTTTATTACTTATTGTTTTCTTCTTTGCAAGACTATCAGCTTTGTCATTCTATTTGTTTTTGCTATAACCTTTAATTTTTACTAACTCTATCTGTATATTCTTTGTATTAATCAGATTTATAATCTTCATTATCCATATTATATATTTTTTTTAAGAATTTTCATTCTATCTATTTGCTTTAAACCTCTACTAATATTTCTTATTGCCACATTACTGTCTGTATATATTTCTACTTGTCTTTCTCTCAGTATTGTTAGGTTTGCTACCTATATTGCTACTAATTCTGTTATCATTGATATCATCTATCTTTCTAGTCCTAATGATGTTTCTTCTTTTGGCTACTTATGTGTTTTATTTGTTTGGATTCATCTATACTCATGCTTTTGCCTCATGTTTCTTCTTTGGTCTTTACATTTGCAGTACCATTTGTATATATAATGTATTTGCCTTTGTTTCTTGATATATTTCTTTTTAGTATTTTCAGAATTTCTTGTTTGATGTTTTTATTTAGTTTCTGTTACTTGATTATTTTTATTTCTAACTCTTCTATTATTATTAGTTTTTCAAGTTTCTGCTCATTGTTTTTTAATCTTTCTGTTTCTACTTTTTCTATCAACTGGTTCATACTATCTTGAACTTGCTATTTCTCTTTTCTATCAATGCATTAGGAATCACTCTGATCTTGTTGTTTATTCTTATCTATTGCTAGCAAATGCCTTCTTTCCATTTTTCTTCTTCTGTGCATCCATTATATCTGCTAATTTTTGTTGCTATTTCATTCTCTTTATTTGCATTTGCCAATGCTCTAATAGAACCTTTTTTTTTTCTTCTTTATTATCTTTTCTAATTGTCTTCATCTTGTGTACTATATATTATTCATTCTTTTCTTCTTTTATCTTTTGATATAGTCTTCTATACCATTTTCATTGCTTGTGTATTATGTTTGTTTGTCTTAAAGTGTTCTTTGATTTTTCTATTTGTTGGTTCTTTGAGCACTATAAATTCTATTTCTTTAAACTATTTTGCTTTTTTGCCTTTACTTGAATGTTTACCAAAGTTTTTAAATTGTTGCCACATAATCAGCTTTTCCTCTTTTATGTTGAGCAGGTAGTTTAGATAAATTAGGCCTGCTTTATTTATCTCTATTACACTTCTTTTTTACAGCTGTGTTTCTAATAGTTCTTATATTTTAGTACCATATCCAAATATTCTTTATAAGCTACTTTCTATTCTTATGTTTATTTCTAGTTTTCTTGCTTTTATTATTGTCAGGTATGCTAAGTTGTTCTTCCAATACACTTTGTTAGCTAGTATTTCTTTTAACTTCTAAACATCTTCTGTCAACCCTGCTTTTTGATGACCTTGTGTTATTCTTAGCTTTGTTAACTGACCTAGGTTATCTTGTTTGTTCAGTCTTGACAGTAAGTTACTCACTTGCTTCATTACTAGCTCTTATTGTAGTGTTCTACATCTGTCGAAATCTTTATATTCTATTATACAATTTTTCAATGTTCTTTGCAGATTGCTTTTTTGCTTTGCTAGATATATTATTGTTGATATATTTCATGTATTCTCTTTTTTGAGATTTTAGTCAACTGGAGCATATAGCTTAGTTTTGAAATTATTACTATATTTTTATATATATGATCTGGCTTGTTGTTATCTTTTTGTATTTGAGGTTTTTTATCATTTAACTAACTATTCCTTTAACTTTTCTTTTAACTAATACTTCTTGCATTCTGTTGTTTAGTTATATTCCTAGTGACTGGACAATTTTGTTTCTTGGCTCTTTTCTTATATTGCTTTTGCCAAAAGCTACTTCTTTTTCTTCTCTTTTAACCTTTGTGTTCATTACTAGCAGCTTTGATTTAGATCTGTTAATCTCTATATCATTTATCTTGAAAAACTCCTTAGCTATTTCTAGAATCTTTAGTAGCTGGCCTTTGCTGTTTGCAATCCATGTTGTGTCATCTGCATGTGCAATTGCTGCTTGGCAGAATTTTGTGACATTATTATATTGCATTCCTTCATTAATTTGTTGTTCAACCATATTTTCTAGACTTTTATCTTTTTGTACTTTCTTTAACAATAGATTATAAAAAAGCTGCTATATTAATGGTGATATGACTTCTCTTTAATCTATTCTATCTTCTGCTGTTACTTTTTCTGTTAAGCTGTAAGCTGTAATTATTCTTAGTTGTCTTTTGTGAAAAAGATTTAAGATTTATTTTATCATTCTTCTAGAAATTTTGATTCTTTGCAATGCCATTTCAAGGCTTTTGAGTAAAACTAAGTCAAATGCCTTCTTCATATCTTGTAGGAATATCTATACTTTTTTGTTCATTTTTTTTGCCTCTTTCATTATTATATTAAGGATATGCACTGGCTGCTCTGTTGAATTTTTTGGTAAAGCTGCATAGTTTGGTTCCTTAAGCACTTCTTTTTCTATAAACACCTTGGCAAGTCTTTTTGTTATTACCTTTGTTATTACTTTTCTAAATGTTTCGATTAGAGCTATTGGATAAATATTGTTTAAGCTATATCCCCACTCTATGTTCTTTGGTATTGGATAAACTTGTGCAATTTTCCACTTGGTTGGTATCTCTTCTTTCTCTAAACAAAGGTTGACAAAGGCTCTAAAAACTTCTAGTGTTTCTTTCCTGCTCGTTTGATTAGTATATAACTTATATTAGATATGCCTAGAGCTGTTTCTATTTTAAGTTCTCTTAGTACTTCTTTTCATTCTTTTTCTTTGATGCTTTCTTCTAATTCCATATACTATTCCTCTTTAATGCATTCTTGTGACTTGTAAACTTTTTTCCATCTTTCTAACACTTTTTCTAGTTTGCATCTCTCTTTCTAAACTGTTTTTTATTATGTTTTGCTATACTAATCTTAACTAACTCTGGTTCTGCTATTAAGTTTATCAGTTCTTCTTTTTGTTTAATAAATCTGTCAAGTGTTATCTTTTTGTAGGGTTTGTTTAATAGACTGGCTATCATTTTCCCTTGATCTGTTTAATCATCTCACATTTTTTATCTATGTTTTCTTCTATTTGTCTTCTTTGGTTTTGTTCCTATTTCTTTCTCTTTTTCTCTTGTAAAAGTTTCTGCCAACCTTTCATGTCTTTTATCCAGACACTTGACCATTGTCTGTGTAATTTTGAAGCCTTGCACCTTTTTTTTCTCCTATTATTTGTAGTTTCTTATTTATTTCAGTTTTTTTCTCTTTTGTTACTTCTTGACCTTCTCTTGTTTTTGCATGTTTAATCAATTTTTGCAGCTTTACAATGTTCTTTTTTTGGATTACTTTTTTTGATTGTTTCTTCTATTTGTTAGTGTATTGTATATTTTTTTTTTAGACAAATGCTTACTGGCTGCTGTGATGATTGCTTTTTCTAATACATCCTATATGCTGTTTATATTGTTTATTTCTTTCCTTTAGATGTTCTTTAGCACTTTCTTAACTTTTAATCATTTCCGCAGCTCTTTTTTCGGTTTTCTTCTTTTGCTTGATCATATAGATATACTGTTCTTAATTGTCTTTTTCTTTTGATTTTAGCTTTGCTGTTTCTTGTCATCATATATTTAATTCATATTTCTGTCTTTATTATTTTATAATTACTTTTAGTAATTCCTTCTGTTTCTTCAATTTCTGCCTTTTGTAGACCTAAGGCCAGTTCTTCTGATACTTATATGTAGTCAATTCTTGTTGTTGCTTCTCCACTTGACTATGTAAATTCTTGACTTGTTGGATGCATATCTTTGTAACTATTGCTAAAGTTCTGCTTCTTCATCTAATTAAAAATTAGCAATCTTTTGAAGTTTGTTGTTTGTGGATGTTGTCTGTCTAATATATTATTCATTGTATAATTAAAATCATCTAAAACTACTATTTGTGTTTGTTTTTTCTTTTTGGTAATTATTTCTACTATTTTTTGTTGAATGCTTTTTCTTATTGCCTTATCATTTGGTAGTATATAAACTCTTAGAACTACTAACTTCAATTTTTATTTTTATTTTTTTTAACTTTAGCAATCACGCTAGTACTTTATTAGAATTCTTGAAACTATACAGATTACATAGAATTTTCCTGATATTTAAGTCTAGTATTACCCAGCCACCCAAATGGTATCTAAGTATAACCTGCCGCACTATCCCAGTTAGAGATAGACTGCTCGTCTGACTGCCGCCCTACAATAGGACATCACCAATCTGATGACATCTTTTCATAGAGAAGCAAAAAACAAAAAAAAAATTTTTTATGTAAAAAACAAAACAGAGGTATAGGGGTAAATGATGAAAGATACAAATCAAGAAATAAAAGAGAAAAGGGAATAAACGAGAAAAAAGGAAATATGTGAAACTTGCAATTCACA
>CAJVQA010003591.1:0-19141 GCA_910591915.1 Cetraspora pellucida | reverse complement strand
ACTGTCCTAAGGTTGAGACGAAGGATCCAGGCTTGACCTGGTGAAGTAACATGGGACAGGTTCAGAGGGTTTAAATGGAACATCCAAGCAGGGGTGTTAGGTATGGCAATTGGTGGGGAACATTAGGCGGACTCCTTAAATAGGTAATATAGAAAGTTACACGAGTGGCCAATTGTACGCTCTTCCTATAGTAGCTCCTTATGGAACTACATTTCTAAAAATATGTTAATAAAGTCAAAAGACCAAAGAGGTCATCTTAACACCGAAAAAAAAAAATATATTTTATATTATATTTAGTTTATATATATATTATTTAGTTTATTATTTTTTTTTTTTGTTATTAAGGTGACCTTTTTGGTCTTTTGACTTTTATTAATTACTTATTAGTATTGTGGTTCAATGAACCACTACAGAAGAGTATACAATTGGCTACATATATAACTTTTCTATATTACCTATTTAAGAAGTCTGCCTGAAGGATCCCTACCAATTGCTGTCCTAACACTTCTGCTTGAATGTTTCACTTTAAACTCTCTGAACCTGTAATCTGTATTAATATCACTGGTCATCTCAGATACCCTGATTATCATCCTCAACCTTAGGACTAATTTATCTTCGAGATAAACCTCCCAGAGCCTTTTGTATCTATTTTTACAACTGACCTAAATATTGCTATAGCAGAACCAACACTTGCAGTCAGAGCTAACTATTAAACTGCTATTCTCTTGTAAAGTTTACTTAGATCTTAGCATTTACTTTATAGCATAACTCCAGTACTTTAGTATATTTCTGCCTTTTGTCCAGCCTTTTTATCAAACTCCCAATTCAGATAGTCTGTGTAGGACTACAACTAGTCCATTGGTATATTGAGTTGGCCTGATATTTTTTTCCTTTAGTTCGTTTTGGTGGCCTAGTTGGTGGTCCTCTGAGACTCTCAACCTGGAGGTTTTTGCCCATCTGGCAACTATGACTAGGTACTATAACCTTGGTATCTGTTTTACCAAGCTAGCCTTTACAGTAGGGCTGTCAAAGATCCAGCTATCTCTTTACTTGGGTCTTTTCAAATAGACTTCTTGTTATTTAATTTCAATAGATTTACATGGCCACAAGGACTTATCTAGTGTTTGCACTACCTGATTTGTCAGTTTGCATTTTTCTATGTAATGCCATACTTACATAGATGTTCCATGACTTGCCAGTCATGCTGGTGCAACTGCCATTACAGGTATCCTAATCCAATTATTAGTAACAATTGCTATAATATGAATATTACATAGGTAATTATTCAAATTTTTATTATCGATAGGATTTAAACACCCAACCTACCACTTGAGGAGTTAACAACCTGACTACTTTACTAGGTCACTATACCCCTATTATTTAGTTTATTTATTTAATCTATTTTATATATCAACCATATTTTATTTATTTTATTAATAGTAGTTGTAAAATATCTTGTATATATAAAAGATATAGGCTGTTACATATACTATATAGCCAAATAGTATAAAAGTGATCAATGTGAAGCTTAAATTCAATATTGAGTCTTCATACTCCTTTACTAATAAACTATTACTTTATATTACCTAAACTAAACGGTTATTAGTATTCTTATATACTTTTAATTGTAGCCTCTTTATAATTACAAATTGTCTTAAATCTTCTTTGTTAAGTTTTTTTTTAAAAATGTCTTCCAACTTAGTTATAACATAGTAACAAGTAAGGTTACAAAAAGTGTTCACTGTCTAAGGTCATCTAGTTATCTACAATCTTAAAAGAAATAGATATAGAATAACAAATTAGTGATAACTATAAGATTACCTATTCTATTTTGTATAAAAATTGAAAAACAAAAAAGAAAGCTTTAGCTTCATAGAATGTTTCTACTAAGTAAAGTCAATCAATTTTGATCTGTTTAAGATGAAATTTTACAGATATATTCTTCGAAGGATTTCACAGATTTTACTAAGCTTTTCTTAGAATGAAAACCTTATCAGAACCTGTAATAATACTGACAATGTTTTTTCTCTCCAGAAAAACAATCTGCAAAGACTATTGGTCACATGATTTATATAATGAAACCAAATCAAAAATCAAATATTGAGACCACAAAACCAAAATTAGACTAATACTTGATGCCTAGAAGAGGTATTACAACTGCACAAACACCTGAACACATTGAAAACACTCTTGCTTAAAAAGCTCTTTTCTATAAGAAATTTCTTGAACAAGAATTAAAAAAATTAGTTAATTCTATTAAACAGGAAGACAGAACTTTTGTCTTTTTCTTAAAAACCCTTAAACTAGCTAACTACTATTTTATTCAATTGAAACAAATACAAGTTTCTGACTTTTAGAAAACATATAAATATATAATAATCTTTTATTTATTATATAAAATTTAATTTTTAAGGATATGCATTAAAAATATTTATACATCAAAGAGAACATTTAGCAGGATCTTCTTTGAGTCAAACAAACAGCTCTTGTAATATTTGCTACCTAGTACTACTTTTATTCCCCAAAATTTTCAGAATTTCTATCAGTAATATTATATACAGTACTCTGTTAATGACTTTTTTAGCAAATTACTAGAATATTTTCAACAGAAATCTTCTATTTATGCCTAGTTTAATCTACCTCAATTGAAAAATATTATTTTTAAATTCATTTTTAGTTTTAGATATACCTGCTCTTCTGGTAATATTATTGAAATAATCAATACTATAGCTAGTTTAGCTGTATATACTAGTTGCTTTTATAGAAACTCTTTTTCTTTAACTAATAAAGATTTTGAAGATAATTGCTTTTATAATGATTTTGAAGATTATAGTAATTCATTTCAAAATCTTTTCTTTTTAACAACTTCTAACTTAACACAATCTAGTCCTACATTCAAACCTGCTAGTCTATTTATTAATGCAATAACTACTAATTAACAAATCTATAACTTCTTAAAGGAAAATAAAAAAGAAATATGTTATTAAGAATTAAACCATTCAAAAAGAATAGAACTCAAGATCTTCTTACTTGGATTGAAGATTTTGATAAAGCTTCTAAACCAAACAAATGAAATTTAGCTAGAAAAAAGGATATTTTCACTGCCTTTTTAAGAAATAACACTGATAATTAGACCACTACTGTTCCCAATTACACTAATAGAGAAACAACTTGGAATATTGTAGAAACAGCTTTTACAAATACTTTTTGCACTCAACAATGACAAAATAAATAGCTTAGAGACTTGGATACTTTAAAACAATAACCAGAAAAACCTATAGACTCTTATTATAGTAGATTTAAAAGATTAATCAAACAAGTTAATACTAGAACCTTACTTCAAGATGTACAGAAATTATACTATTTCAAGAAAGGATTATGTTTAGTAACTCTACCTATTCTTCTTACTTATAACCCTGCAGACTTAGATGGACTTCTTTGACTTGCCAAGACCTACAAACAAGGAACTGACTTTGCTACTAATGCTGACTCTGGTTTAACTAATCCTAATATTACTATATATAAAAAAAAAATATAACAACTAATCAAACAAATGAACTAGATGCCATTAAACTATGCATCAATTGCATCTGCTTTAAGTGCTCAAACTGAATCACAAACTCAATATTATCCAAACCAACCCAGACAATTTTACCAAAAACCAAAACTTACTAATAATCCAAGACCTAATAACTATCCAAGATTTGCTAATAATTCAAAACCTACTATTATTTATTATCAATATAGTAAACATGAACACATTGCTAGAGACTGTATAGCAGAACAATACTCATCAAAGAACAATATTATCAGATGAATGCAAAACTATAGACAAATAGAAAAATTAACTATGCTGCTGTAGAAGATGAAAAATATTATTTAGATGAAGAAGAAGTTTATATTATTCATACTCCTTATCTTAAACCTTATAGTACTAATTAAAAAGTACAAAAAGAAGCCCAAAGAGAAACTTAAAAGAAATCAGAATCTCAAAAGAAGATTAGATTAAGAAACAGAATTGTATTTTCTAATGAACCTGAATTGGAAAACATGATTAATAAACCAATTGAAGTCCTTAAACTTCCCAAAACTACTAGAAAAAGAAATCAAAAACTTTCTTTTGTAATTGACCAATTGGAACCTTATGATATCTTCAAAGACCTCTTGAATAGACAAGCTCAAGCTACTTATAGACAATTATTGAAATATCCTAACCAATATAAAAACCTTGCCCAAACTATAAAAAGAGGTAATGCACCTATTACTAAAGCAAACCATGTAGAATTAGGATTTAAACGAAAGATGGTAGCAATGAAATACTATGTAAATATTAAAGAACAGTCAGTAGTAGCTATTCTTGATTCTGATGCTACCATTAGCATAATTATAGCTAAATTAAGAGACTTGGACTAAAAATCAACCAAGAATCAAAAACTATTGTTATTACTGCTAATGGAGCTAGAGAAAAAGCATTAGGTTCTATTACTGATATAAAAATTACTCTTCAAAACATCACAATCCCTATTGACCTACAAGTAATTGAATCAAAAGATGTGATACTTTTGTTAGGAACTAATTGGTTCAACAAGTCTAGAGCAAATCTGAATTTTGATAATCATATTCTAAAAATTAGATACTTAGAGAAAAGAGCCACTATTTATACAACTCATGTAAGTGGAAAGTCAGTACCTAAAGAATTTGAGGAATTTACTGATAAAGATAAATAGATTGATAAAATTGAATAAGACAATGAAATGGAAACTTATTATACTAAAAAGAAGAACAAGAAAATTAAAAATTTATTCTATAACCTCTAGATTGAAGTTATTACTGAAAAGAACCCAGCAGCCTATGTTGCTCTTACTGCTGAAGTTGAGGTTCAACCTTCTATTATGCAAGTCAACACTTCTCTCACTAATTCTGAGAAAAAGATTGCAAAGAAAATTCTTCTTAATAACTAACATATTTTTGTAGAAAATATATCTGAAGAAGAACAAACCTTAGAACTAGGGCAAACTAATAAAGTTTGTTATGAAATTTATACTTCAGATGCTCATCCAATTAAACAAAGAGCCTATAGAGCTTCTCTAGATGATCAAGAATTCCTCAAAAAAGAAATTGAAGAAATGAAAAAAAGAGACATTATTAGAGAATCATGTAGCCATGGTCCTCACCTATAGTTATTGTGTCTAAGAAAAATGGCAAAAAGAGACTTTGCATTAACTATCACAAGCTAAATGCAGTTACATAAAAAGATATTTATCCTCTTCTTGATATTAATGAAATCTTATCTGTCTTTGAAGAAGCCCAATGGTTTACTAGCTTAGATCTGGCTAGCAGATATTGGCAAGTAGCTGTAAATAAAGCTGATAATAAAAACTGCTTTTATTACTAGACAAGATACCTATAAATTCAGATAATGCCTTTTGGACTATGCAATGCACTTGCCACTTTCTAAAGGTTAATAGACAAAATTCTACAACCATTTATCAACAAGTTTGTTGTAGTATATTTAAATAATATTATTATCTATTCAAAAATATTTGAAGAATATTGTCAACATTTGCAAACTATATTTAAAGCTTTAGAAGAAGCTAACCTGAAACTAAATACAGAAAAATGTTTCTTTTTCTTAAATAAATTAAAATTTTTAGGACATATTGTTGGAAAGGTAAAATAAAACCTGATGAAGAAAAGATTGCTAAAGTAAAAAACTTTTCAACATCTACTAATGTATGACAAATTAGAGGATTCTTAGGACTTGTTTCTTATTACAAAAAGTTTATAAAAAAATTTTCAAAAATTGCCAAATCTTTAAATCATTTACTACAAAAAGACCAACCTTATCAATAGGGTGATGAACAAAAAAAAGCTTTTTAGACCATTAAAGATCATCTTATCTCTGCACCAATCCTACAGTATTTTGACTTCTATCAGCCTTTTTACATTCATACTGATGTTTCACAATCTGGCTTAAGAGCTGTATTAGCTTAAATAGACAAAAATAAAAGAGAACATGTTATAGTATATGTTAGCAGAAGCCTTTCAAAAGCAGAAAAAACTACTCTGTTACAGAATTAGAATGTTTAGATATAGTATGGGCAGTTAAGTATTTTTATCAATACTTAGAAGAAAACCACTTCTATGTAATTACTGATCATGTAGCCTTAAAATGGCTTAGAACTACAAAATTAACTGGAAGAAAAGCCAGATGGATTATGCATCTAGAACCTTATAATTTTACTATAATCCATAAAGCTGGAAGAAAACACAATAATGCTGACTTATTGTCAAGAATGTATAAATTAAACTTGTTTGATTTACCTACTGAAACAAAAGCCCTTGAAGCTGCTCTCAAAGAAAACCTTATTACTATCTCAGTAGATTAAAATAAAAAAAAATCTTTTACCTTACTGAAGAACTTGAGAAAAATGAAAATTACTAGACTACTAAAGATTTTTATTTTATAAACAACTTTTGGAGTAATGTTAAATCTTTAAATAGAACAAAAATGCTTTCAACAACTAATCCAAACATAGAAAAGGAACCTGAAATGCATAAAGATATCTAAACTGCACAAGATCTAGAAGTAATTAAACAAATATTACATAACAAACTATTTTCTGTCCTTTTTGATAGTATGAGACCATATGAACAAATGACTTTCTCACCTGATAGAATAGAATATAATAACCAGTTCTATATATGGTATTATATTAAACATATTAGCAAACAATTTGGTATTAAAGATAAAAACAAAAAACTTATCCAAGATTAAAAAGGTCCCTGTGCTCAATGTTGGTGTAAAAATAAACTCTATAGCTCTTGTGATGAATGTCCAATCTGCTATGTTAAATTGTGACTTTGAACAACAATCAAACAATACTCCATTGAAGAAATAGAACAATGTTATCGGAGTATACCTAATAATGATTATAAAGAAGATCCAACCTTGTCAGAACCTTATCTTTATGAACCTTTATTCTTAGAACCTTTATTTGGACAACAGTTATACCCTTTGGTTATTCAACAAGCTACTACTAATATTCAAATAAACCATTATAATATCCAACTCAGTTATACTTTAATTGACAAACCTTAGTAGTTACTATTATTAGAGACCTCTTCTTAACATCTTTTGGATAAACACAACAACTTTTTCCTAACTATCTTTGTAACTCTGTGTAGTAGAATACACCTAACCCTACCTTCTATTATTAATTTATTATTTTTTCAAAGAAATTTAACAATAAGCACAATTTAGTCTAAGTAGTTAGTATCCTAGCATTATATCTGAAAATTTGTTAAAATAGAATTTAAATATTATTAAAATATCAAATTATTTTTAGAAACAACCACCTATCTTACATATTTTTCAAAAACCCAAAAAGAACAACTGCAAAAAAAAAGTGATATTTCTGTATTAGAAATAACTAATTATATAAAAAAAAAAAACAAAAGCCAAGATTCACTAAAAATAATTTAAAAACATAAGGTTGAATCTGTATTATATCTTATGCATAACTACCTTCTTGGAGCATATTTTAGAACTAACAAAATGTTTAACAAAATCAAAAGTTGTTATAATTGGCCCCAAATATATAAACATATTTGAAATTATATAAAGACTTGGAATAGTAGTCAAAAACAAGAAAAATATAGACAACATGGTCCTCTATACTCTATCAAAATAGAAGCACCTTTTAACAAAATTGAAATTGATTTTGTTGGACCACTCCCTCCTACTACTTAAGAAAATTGATATATAATCATTGCTATGGATTATATGACTAAGTATCCTGAAGCAAAGGCAGTGCCAAATACAACTGTGCAACAAACTGCTGATTTTGTCTATAAAGATATTATTTGTAAACATGGATGCCCTAATTTTATATTCTCTGATCAAAAAACTCATTTTAATAATTTGCTAATTGAAAGTGTGATACAAAAGTTTCAAATTAAACACTTGCTTGCTACTTCTTATCATCCTTAAACAAATGGATTAGTAGAATGTTTCAATAGAACATTGTGTGAATCTTTAGTGAAACTAGCTAATAATAATACTAAATGGAACAAATTAATATCTTCTGTCTTATTCTTATATAGAAGTTCTAAGCATGTAACTACTAAATTCACATTTTTCTTGCTTATTTATAGCAAAGAATCAAAAATTGCCTATATTTGAGTTTCAAGACAACTTAGAAGAAAATTTTTTAACAAGATTGTATACAATTGTAGAAGATTTATTTGCAAATAAAAAACAAGCTAAAAAAATATTGAGAAATCTTAACAATGACAAAAATTCTATTGAGACAAAAAGTTAAAGAAAGTTCAAAAACTATTTGAAAAAAAAGAGCAAGTATTGTGCTATAATGCTGCAAGAAATAAACATTACACTGAAAAATTTTTGCCAAAATAAAAAGGATCTTATTTTATTTATTCCAAAATAGCACAAGATGTTTACAAACTTTGTATTATAGAAGGACAAATTTTAGAAACACCAATTAATGCATATTTATTAAAAAAATACTATACTCATCAAACTTGAAACCCTACTATTATTATTTAATTAAAAAAAAATAGACAAAACCAAAAAAAAAAAGATATAAAAAAAAAAAACAAATAATAAAAAAAAAAAAAAATAATATATACATAGAAAAATTAAAAACCAATACCTGATATTCTATCTCTATTATTGTTATTTTTTTCTCTTCTTCTTTCTTCTGTCTTTAATCTTCTCAACTCCTCCTTATCATTTGCCAACCTAGCTCTCAATCTATTCTTTTTCTCTAACAACTAAGTATATTGTTGCTCTAACATCCAACTGTCTTGCACTCTTGTAATTATATTCACATTCAACTCTTCCAATTCTGTTTTCAAACTCTGTATACTTCTTCTTTGAGAGGCCACCAATCAATGTAAACTGTAAACAAGTTTTGTTAAATAACAAAAAAAAAAAATTTTTTTAAAAATAATATTCACTACCCATTTTCAACTTGGACTACTCCCAAGGCCTTATACAAGGCATTATTGCCATTTTGGCAAGCATGATGGAAGACTTTGGTAAGGCATTATTGTTATTATTATTGTTGTTATTGTTGATGTTGTTGAGGTTGTTGTTAAAAATTTACAAAAAAAAAAAAGAGGTGTGACAAAAGGATTATAATTTTTAATAAACAATAACAAAACAAAATTAGACACCAATAAGAAGTTAATTTACCAAATTTAGAAATTAATTAGAAATTGATTTGACAAATTTAGAATAACAAAGATTTCTAAGTTACATAATTGCAAATTACATAAAATTCTAGTATCTTATTAGACACTTGAAGTATCCTAATGATCTTTAAAAGGTGTACAAATTTAAAATTTAGTAATATTTCTGGTATAGATTAACAATATAAAATGTATTACCAGACAGTATAGGTTATATATTCGAGACTGGCTAGGGTGAGCTTTCTGCTAGGATCCAAGTTTTGTAAGGTCTTTGGTTAAAGTACTGGAAATAGAATTCTTTTTCTCTTTGAACAATTATACTTATTTTTTTTTATTAGAATATTCATTTTTATTAGTTAGATATTAATATTTTATTCTTATATATTTATATAGTATACTTAATATCCAAAAAAAAAAATTTTTTTTTACTTTTTATTATTTTTATCTTCAAAATAACAACTGTTATAGAAATATTTTTGCAGGAATTAACTGAAACAGAACTAGCTGATATTATCATTAAACTTTTTTCTTATAACCATAAGGATAAAACTAGAACAAAAGTTTATCTAACCTATCAAGCTCTAAGAAATATAACTAGGTTAAGAAACTATAAAGATAGCTATTTGAAAACTCTTATCTATACCTACTATTTAGGTGAACTTTTAAAAACCAAACCAAAAACTTTAGCCTAATGAACAGTATTGGTAAATAGGTTAACTAAGCACTATAAAATAGTCTTAACAAGAGTTTATAAAGTCATTTCTTGATATGGAATAGAAGCCATCTATAGGACTAAATTCTTGAACTTAACAAGCTTTAAGAAATTAATTTTTACTGACTTTGCCTTTCTTTGCTAAGTTTTTATAGAATTCGAAAATAAGTCTGAGAGAATATTAATCTACAAAAATAATCATAACTCTTGAACCACTAGACAGAATTCGATGAAACTATCACTAACTGAATTAGCTCACTGAGACAGTTCTAATATGATATAGATCATTCATTTCTGATCACAAGATCAGATCTAATAACCAAATTAATAAGAAAGCTGTGATCTGATTGGTTGAACAATTACTGTATGAAATATTATACATATAACATATATAACATTTATGCATTTTAAAGCATATATATTTTATATTATATTTAGTTTATATATATTATTTAGTTTATTTATTTTATTTATTTTATATATCAAACATATTTTATTTATTTTATTAATAGTAGTTATAAAATATCTTGTATATGTAATAAACTACTACTTTATACTATTCAAACTAAACAGTTATTAATATTCTCATATACTTTTAATTATAGTCTCTTTCATAATTACAAATTTTCTTAAATCTTTTTTGTTAAGTTTTCTTTAAAAACACTTTCTAATTTAGTTATAATACAGTAACAAGTGAGGTTACAAAATGTGTTTACTGTCTAAGGTCACTCTAGTTATCTACTATCTTAAAAGAAGTAAATATAGGATAATACTATATATATATCTCTAATATATAAGTCTAGTATTACCTAGTTATCTTAATAATACCTAAGTGCAACCTGCTGCATTACTTCAAACAAAAGTAAGCTACTTGTCTGACTATTTAAAGTCCCTAATGAAAGGGTCTTCTTTCTTTTATGACAAGCTTTAAAATTGTTTTTATTACTTTTTTCTTAACTTGTTTTTCTTTATTCTTATTTTTTTTTTTTTTTTTATTTTTTCTTAATCTGGTTTTTTTTATTTTTCTGGTTTCTTCAAACTTCTACCTTTTTTTCTTTTACTTTTCTTCATTATTCCGACTTTTTTCTTCTATTCAATAATTTTCTCACAATGTATTCTTTATATTTGGTCATAGAATATGTCCTAGGCTGTTATTGTTACTATATTTGCAAACTGCTATTTTGATATTGTGTTTAATAGCTCTGCTAGTTTGTCTTGTATTTCTTTTGAAATTAGACCTTTTATTAGTGCTTCTCTTATTTTGACTTCTTTTGTCTTTGTTTTCTCAAAGAGCACTATATATAAAATGTGTAGAGGAATCTGAATCTTTTCTTCTTCTTTTAATTTCTTTTATACTGTTGCAATAGTTACTTTTTGAATTCTCTTCTAGAGATTTTTTTGCTCCTTGTATACTGCCAAGTATGCTTGTGTTTTTTTTACTTTATCTTAACATACTTGGCATTCTACTGTTGTATATATATCTGGTCTTCTTCTGTTGAGTTTTTCTAAGATTGAAAGTTTATCTATTATGCATTTAATAAATGCATTTTTTCTGGCACTGTTTTTTCTTGTTATGCAATATATTCTCTTAGTTATCTTAAGTTTTTTCCAAAAATAAGTCTAATCATAAATTGTGATTTTTGCTTCTGGCTTTAAATTTTTAACTGCTTTTGTTTTTTTTTACTTTACTCCTAGTCTTGCATTCATTACTAACTTGCAAAGCAGTCTTGCTGATATGTCAGTTCATTTGTTTTTCTTTTTTTGCTAAACTATCTGCTTTATCATTCTATTTGTTTTTACTATAACTTTTAATTTTAACTAAATCTATCTAAATGTTTTTCATTTTAACAAGGTCTTTAATTCTTATTAATCATATTGCATTCTTTTTCTTAATAATTTCGTTTCTGTTTGCTTGTTATAGGCTTTTACTAATATTTCTTATTACAGCATTACTATTTGTATATAACTCTATTTGTTTCTACTTAGGTATTGTTAGAATTGCTGCTCAAATTGCTACCAACTCTGCTGTTGTTAACATTTGCTATTCTTCTAGTCCAAATGCTAACTCTTCTTCTGGCCATTTTTGCATTTCATTTGTTTAGACCCATTCAATACCTATATTGTTCTTAGATGGTAGTTCTTTACTATTTTTTCATTAGCTGCACTGTTAGTATATATTATATATTTATTCTTGCTTCTCATAATGTTTTTTTTTAGAACTTTTGTTATTTTTTGACTAATATTTTTTTCTAGTTTTTGTTACTTAATAATTTCTACTTCTAGTTCTTTTACCATTGTAAGACCTTTTAATTTGCTTTCACTTATTTTTGATCTATCTATTTTTGCCTTGTCTATTATTTGATTTACTGTTATCTTAATTTGATTGCTACTTTTACTTATTAATCTATCTGGAATTATGTAAATGTTTTTATTTAATCTTATCTATTGCTAACAACTGTTTTTTATTTGTTCTTCTTTACTTATACACCCTTTACATCTGTTGATTTTAGTTGCTACTTTGTTTTCTTTGTATTTCATTTGCCAGTATTCGATTAGTGCTTTTTTTTTTTCTTTTTGACCATCTTTCTAAGCTGTCTGTGGTTTTGTATACCATATACTATCCATTCTTTTCTTCTTTTATTTTCTGATATATGCCCTTATTAAACTTGCATTGCCTGAATATTTTGTTCATCCATTCTAAAGTATTATTGTACTACTCTATTCTCTGAACTTCTAAACACTTTTGATTTAATTGCTTTAAACTATTCTGCTTTTTTTTCTTTATTTGATTGGCTTTAATAGTCTTTTAGTTGCTGCCATATGATTAGTTTTTTTTTTTTTGTGTTGAGTAGTTGGTTCAGATATATTAGACTAGCTTCATTTACTCTAACTGCTCCTTTTTTTCACAATTGTATATTTACTAATTCTTGTATTTTTGTATTATAACCAAATATTGTTTATAGTTTACTTTCTGTTTTAATATTTATTTTTAGTTTCTTTGCTTTGAGTATTGTAAGGCATGCTAAGTTGTTTTTTAAATATGTCTCAATTTCTGTCTGCTCCTTTGTCTTTTATATATCTTCTGTTAAACCTGCTATTTGACAGCCTTGTGTTATTCTTAGCCTTGTTAGCTGTCTGAAACTGTTTTGTCTGTTCAGTCTTGCCAAGAAACCACTTACTTGCTTCATAATTAACTCTTGTCACAATGTTCTACAACTGCCAAGATCTTAGTGTTTTATTATGCAGTTTTCTACTGTTTTTTGCAGGCTGCTCTTTTGTTTTGCCAAACTTATTATTGCTTAATGTATTTCATTTAGACTTTTGTTTGACAACATTGTTAGCTGCAACTTATAGCTTAGTTTGGGTATTATTACCATATTGTTTATATATGCAATTTGACTTATTGTCATTTTTTTGTACTTTAAATCTCTTATAGTTTGGCTTACTATTCCTTTTACCTTCCTTTTTACTTGTATTTCTTGCATTATATTGTTTAAGCATATTTTCAATAAATGAACTATTTTATGTTTTGGTTTTTCTATTATCTTGCTTTTCTTATATATTACTGTTTTTTCTTCTTTTCGAACTTTTGTGTTCATTATTATTAATTTTGACTTTGATCCATTTATCTCTATATTATTCATTTCAAAAAACTCTTTTGTTATTTCTAAGATTTCTAACAATTGCTCTTTACTGCTTGCAATCCATGTTGTATTATCTGCATATACAATTGCAGCTTGATGATATCTTGTAATATTGTTGTATTGCATACCTTTTTGCAACTGTTGCTTGATTATATATCTTAAACTTTCTTCTTCTTGGATTCTCTCTAATAATGGATTATAGAAGAAACACTATATTAATAGTAAAATTACTTCATCTTGGTCTATTTCATCTTCTGCTATTAGTTCTTCTGTTAGGCTATAGACTATAATTATTCTTAATTGTCTATTATAGAAAAGATTTAGTATATATTTAATTGTTCTCTTGGGTATTTTGACTTTTTGCAATGCTAGTTTAAGACTTTCAAGAAAGACTAAGTTAAATGCCTTTTTTATGTCCTGCAGCAGTATCTATATTTCTTTATCTTTTTCTTTTGCTTTCTCCATTATCATATTTTAAATCTGTACTGGTGCTCTGTTAAGTTTTCTGAAAGGCTTGCAAAGTTTGGTCCTCTAAGTATTTCTTTTTCTATAAATACTTTGGCAAGCTTTTTTGTTACCACCTTTGTTACAACTTTTTTGAATGTTTTAATCAATGCTATTGAGCAGATGCTGTTTAAGCTATATCCCTATTCTATATCTTTTGGTATAGGCTAACTTGTACTATCTTTCATTTTGTTGAAATTTCTTCTACTTCTAAGCATAAGTTTGTGAAGCTTCTGAAAACTTTTTGTGTTTTTACTCCTGCTTTTTTAATTAATATATAGCTTATACTTGAGATATCTGAAGCTGTTTTTGTCTTTAACTCTCTTAATACTTCATTTTATTCTTTTTTCTTAATTTTTCTTTCAACTTCTGTATATCATTTCTCTTTGATGCTTTCTCTTAGTTCATATATTTCTTTCTACTTTTTTGTCATTGCTTCTAATTTGATGTTTCTTTTTCTAATTGCATTTTATAATGTTTTACTACATTTAATTTTATCTCTTTTGGTTTTGTTATTAGATATGTTTCTTCTTCTTCTTGCTTGATAAGCCTATCAAGCATTGTCTTTTTATACAGTTTATTTAAAAGATTGGCAAGCATTTTTCCTTGGTTTATTTTAATTATTTCATATCTTTTGTTTATATTCTTTTCTATTTATCTTTTTTTTCTATAAAAGCTTTTGACATTTTTTTATATCTTCTATCTAGGCATGTAACCAATGCTTCTGTAATTTTGGCAGTTTTGCACTTATCTTGTTGCCTAGTGCTTTTAATTGTTTATTTGTCCTACTTTTTTCTTTTTCTGTTACTTCTTGGTCTTTTCTTATTTTTTGTATATTTGATTAATCTTTGTAACTTTATAATATCTTTTTCTTGTTATGTTTTTTGACTAGTTCTTCTATTTGCCATTGTACTGTATATTCTTTTTTTGGATATATGCTTATTAGTTGCAATAATAATTGCTTCTTCTATAGTATCCCATATACTATTTATTTTGTTTATATATTTCTTCATATCTTGCATCTCTGTTTGGATGTTTTTTAGGCTTTTTTTTACTTATAATTACTTTTGCAGCTTTTGCATATAATTTCCCTAATTTTTGGTTTTGTCTAATTATATAGGTATATTGTTTTTAATTTTTTTTTCTTTTAACTTCTGCTTTACTGTTTTTCTCTATCATATGTTTAATCTATATTTCTGCAGTTATAATTTTATGATCGCTCTTTGTAATTCCTTCTGTTTCCTCAATGTTTGCCTTTTGCAAACCCAAAGCCAATTCTTTTAATATCCAAATATAATCAATTCTTGTTGCAACTTCTTTGTTTGATCATGTGTACTTTTGGCTTGTTGGATGCATATTTCTATATATGTCTATAAAGTCTTGTTTTCTCATCTAATTAAAGATTAATAGTCTTTTAAAATTTGCTGATTGTAGATGTTGTCTGTCTAATATATTGTTAGCTATATAATTAAAGTCATCTATAATCACAATTTGCATTTGTTTTTTCTATTTAGTAACCATTTTTACAATCTTTTGTTAGATGTTTTTTTCTATTGTTTTGTTATTTAGTAGTATATAGACTCCTATTATTATTAACTTCAGTTGCTTAAAGTATAATGTGATCTTTATCATGTATTTACTTATTTTCTTAACTGCACCTACATGCTTTTCCTATTGTTCTTTTATTAGAATTTCTATATCTGATTCTTTTTTCTTATATTCTACTGCATTTGTCCAGTACCCTATATAGTTTTTGTTTGATGCATGCACCAAAAACCTTTTTTTTCAGTAATATTTGTTTCTATAACTCCCAATATTGCAATTTCCTTCTCTTCTGTTTAGCCAAGCAGATTTTTAAGCTTTTATTTATTGGTTTTTAGTTTATTAACATTATAACATACTATTTTAATCTTTTTCTTTTCTTGTTTCTATTTCTTCTTTAATTGGTCTTGTTTTGCTTTTATGTTTTCTACTTTTTTTTTTCTTTTTCTAATTTTCTTTTCTTTTTAGTAAGGAAATGTTATGCTTTTCTTATATATTTCTCTTTCTCTTTGTAAAAAACCTTTAAGCTCCTCATCTGTTTTTATTAGTTCAACTAAGGTGCTCTTAGGAGTGATCAGCTAAGCCATCTCTTGTTTCTTGCTATATTTTTCCTATTGATTTGTCTTGCTGAACTTCAAGTCTGTTTAGTCTTTCTAGAATTCTTTAAAGCAAATTTTGCATTTGTAGATTGGAATTAGCTTCTTTTGTTTGTTTTATTCAACTGCCATCTTTACTTTTATTGTTTTTCCTTTTGGTTATTCTTTTTTGTTAATCTTTTGCTCTTCTTCATTTATATTAATAAATGTCTTTTCTGTATTTGGGTGTTTTTGACTGCTACTACCTTCTTTTTTCCTATTTCACTTTTCTTAAAAGTTTTTCCAATATAGAAGGTGGTTATTAAATCTTATTGGTTTGGATTGTGCTGTTTCCATTTCTTCTTCTAATACAAAGATAATTGTTGTTGCTCTTCTTTGGTTTCTATTTCTGTTAGATGGTATATAAACTGATTTTGCTTTCTTGTTTTTTAAACAGCATAGTAGCAATACTTCTGAAGTTTTGCATAGGAGTCCTGTTAGTCTTGTTATGAACAAGTTTTGAAGATCACATTGTGTGTAATCTTCATCACCTTTGGTTATTCTTGCCAATTTGTGAATACTGATTGGCAGAGTTCATGGAATGTTCTTATCAGTAAGTTGATCTGCTTGAACTACTGCTAATGCTTTGTGTTTAGATCTTTTGATATGTCTTATTTGTATCTTTTTGAAGCTTTTGCACATATGTCTGATTTCCTTCACATTGATATTTACAGATAGGTCCCATATTGTAAAACAATTATATGAATTTATTTTATTTTCTGTTATAAACAAGTCCTCTTCTCTTTTGTATTCTTTTCTTCTTAGTTGGCTTTTTTTTGTTTCTTTTTCTTTTTTATTGTTGTTTTTGACTTGTTGTTCAAGTTTTGATTTTTTGTTCCTCTCTTTTTCTGGAATGAGCTTAAGCCATTCAACTTTTTTTCTCAAATTTTGTCCATTGCTGCATCTTGACTATGTTTGCAATTAAAGTCTACTTCTACCCAGTTGTTTCTATTTTTAAAAGCTTCTTTAATTGTCTTAATATGATAGTTTTTGTCCAGAATCTATTGCATGTATTTTATCCTTTCATTACTTGTTTCTCTTGACAAGATGTATGCAAACATATTTGTTTTAAAAAACATGTTCTTATTATATATTCTATTTTCTGGTGACTATTGGCTGTGTTCAATTATATCGATAAAGATTGAATTTTTATATGTTATGTTTTCTTCTTTTAATTCTATTATTTTTTTATCAATATTTTCTATATTTTTCCTAACATCTTAAATAATGCTATCTCTTGAAGCTTTTGTGTTCTTTATTTTTTTTTCTTTTGTTTTTTTTTGCTTCATTTGATTTGTATGTAAGAGTTTGATTTGTGCTTGATAAAGAACTTCTTTGTTGCATATCTTGTAGTATATTAATGTTAAGCTTCTCTATTTGGCCAATAATTTCATTTATTATTTGGATTGGTTTTTCTTATAGTATTTCTTCTCTTGCTACATCTTGATGTCTTTTTTTGTTATTAATATTTGCATTTTTTTTAAGCTGTTCAGTTTCTCTATTCTATCTATTTTTCTCTCCCTTTTTAAGTATTTCTTCTTTACTCATGTTTGTAATATATTCAACTAACTTTGTGTTCTGATTTAACAACCTAAGTCTTTGTGCCTATTTATCTATTATATTTTCTTTAAGCCAGCTTAATTTTGCTAAACTCAAGGCTTTAAGAATTTGTCTATAAAGTAGTACATTGCTTAGTGTAATATAGTTTGGGTTGTTTATTGCTAGGTCCTTTGCTATATGCTTTACATTACTTGGTTCTTTTGCAGACATTGTTAGAATTTGATTTAATAATTCAAAATTTAAATATTTTCGATTTTTATTATCTGCTCCTTTAATGTAATACATAATGTCTGTATTAATAGTCTGATCTATTTGATTTATTCATTGGGTTTCTATATTGTATAATTTTCTCTTTGAGTTGTCTATGTGCAACCTGTGTTATATTACTATTTACTAATAGCTTATCTATCTATTTTCTAATTAGGAATATGACTTTGTTGTTTGTTTTTTGTTGTTGTTTAGTCAGTTATATGTTTTCTTTCTGTTTTTTAAGATTAATTGTAATTTTCCAAACTTTCAAGTTTTATACTAAAAAAAAGGAAAATTTTTCTAAAAGCAAGTTTAGTTTGTTAAAAATATCTTTTTTATTATTATACTTCTACTGTTATTTATATATTTTTGAACATAAACTCTTTTTTTTTAAGAGCCCAAGGACTGTTTTCTATTTTGTTTTAGTTATATATTATGTTTTGTTTCTATTCTGCTTTGGAATTAGAGATTGGTAAAAAGAGTTGATATCAAGATCATTCTTTTGAATAATTTAATAATTAAATTGAATTTTTTTATTAAATAAATTAAAAAATTATTATATAATTATATTTTAATGTTTATTTAAATAAATAACTATAATCTTATATAAACTATATAATTTTGTATAGTTTAATGTTATATTTTTTTAATGCTTTTATTATAAAATAAGATAGTTACATAACATATTTATGCTAAAAACTAAAAATAAAAATAAATATAATAGTTAACAAATAATTAAAGTTATATACAAATAAAAATTAATATAGCATCTTATATTGTAAACTATTTAATATATATATTAACTAATTAAATAAATGTTTACAAAAAATCTTATAATAAATAATTAGACTATTTAATTATTTAAAAAATTATAATTTTTTAATTTTTAATTATCAATTCATCAATCTAATAAAAAATTTTATAAAAAAAATAAAAATACCAAATATCAGATAAATATACAAATTAGATTACTAATTTTTGTATTTAAAATTTTTGTGTTATTATTATTAATTATTGCAACTAACATTTTGCTTATATTACACTTTTTAAAAATTGTATATAATATAAAATATAATATT
>CAJVQA010003590.1:0-19142 GCA_910591915.1 Cetraspora pellucida | reverse complement strand
TAATGCAACTATTAGCTGAATGTATTATCAATAAAATCCTGGGTCACAAGTACTTACCTTAATATTTAAAAAAAAAAAAAAAACTAATAGATATAATAGATATAATATATATAATAGATATAATAGATATAGTAGAAATAATAGATATAATAGAAATCTAATAGAAATAATAGATCTACTAGAAATGATAGAAATGCTAGAAATGATAGATTTCTGGTACAGTAATTTGAGCCAATCAGAATCAAGTCACATATATTACAATTAATGCTTTTCATTAAAATCATCCCGATCTCATGATCCTGTAATCAGATTCACATGATCTTATGTTCGTTAGAATCATCTCAGTGAGCTGAATCCAATAGTGATTGTTTTATCTAAATTGGTTGATACATCAAAAGTTATAGTCAAAAATATGTAAAACTCTTAATGTTAACAATAGTTAAGTTTTGTGAAAAGGACAGTTGTGAATTTAAGAAGTAGATTTTTAAGAGTCAATTCAAGGAGATCAAAAGGAATAATAGCACTTTTGTCAATATTAGAATTACTATTATAGATAAGGTCAGTTAAGAATTTAGGACATTGTCCAGTCATGATTCAGATAATATAATAGAATGATGCTTTAAGTGCTGGTTATGTAGTAGTAGCTAACTTAATTTTCTTGTCAAGATAGAAATCATAGAGGAATTTTTTAAGAAAGATAAAGAGTTAAAGAAAAAATAAGATTTGTAACTTTTTATTAGATTGCATTTCTTCAGTAATTAGAAAATTTGTAACTCAATTATATGTAGGATTAAATTTTGGTTTGAGAATACTAGAATATGATTGAGAAGAAGTTTTGTTAGGAGTATTTTTAGCTTGATTAATATTACTGATCTTGTTGAGATTAAGATTAAAGATATCAAGAATGTTGGTAGCAAGAAGTTGGTTAGTAGTAAAATTAATATTAGTAGGTGTAGAAAAAAAGAATTGATAAGATCAGAAGAAGTTGAGGTCTGGTAAGAAGATATTGTAAGAGAATTGGTAGTTTAAAAGGATTCATGTAAGATGTTTTGGAAGGTTTGAGTAAGGTTTTTCTTAATTTTGAATGAACTAGTTTCATGTTGAGATGAGGTAGTTATATAAGTAAGATGATAGATTTTTCATTATTTTTGGAAATATATTTTTCAGTAGGATAGTGACACTCATTTTTTTTTATACAACTAATTGGAAGAGAGCATTTAGGGCAAGTATGGTAATGTATATCAGATATAGAAGATGGAGAGACACTGTCAATAAAGGAAGATAGGTTAGTTATAAGTTTTTGAGTTGTTTTGTTAATTTTTTTAGAGTTATTGTTAATATGAGTAGTTGTAAATTCAGTAGCTTGGGTATAATTGGTATTTGAGATTGAGATGAATTTGGTATGATATTTGCCACAAAGGCAAGTAATTACAGAAATGGAGATAGGAACTTTAAAGAAATATGTAATCTTGTTGAATCTAAGATTTTTTGTTAAGCAAGAAGTGGATTGGATTTTGGAAGATATTGGGCAGACCTTGTTGTTGTTATCTTCTTTATAGAGAGCAATTTCAAAACTGTTAGAAAAGTTTTGATAGAAGTAATCAAGATCTGCTATGTCAGGCTTTTGTTGACTTAAAATAGGTATTATTAAATAGTAATAAGGTAGATAAAGATTTTTTAGACTTAGATATATTTTCTAAATAGAAAGTATAATTGTAAAAGTTAATTTTACAAGAGTTGTAACTAAATGTGAGAGTTATAGTTTAAGGGTGTCACTGACATGACACAAAAGTGTAACAGAGATGAATAGGGTCACTAATGTAACTCAGGTACTAAATACAAGTAGGATTTGTAGTACAAATTACTGTGTAATATTAATAAGAACTAAATATAGAAATATTGATTATATAAATGGGTTTCTATTAATAGGTTGGTTACAAAATGTTGGTGTAAATTAATAAGATATAGATTAGAAAGTGATAATATGATTATATAAAAACTATGTAAGGGGAAAAGGGAACAGGATGAGAACAAAAGATAAAAAAGAAGTTTTGCAAGAGAGTAAATGTTGAATTTAGTTGTAGTTTGGTCAATATTGAGTCAAAAATCTTTGTTTAAAGCTTGTTTTAACTGAGTAAATGTATACTACAACTTTAATTAAAAGTATAAAACAGATTAAAGCAGTAAAAACTGCAAGATAGTTAAAAGTTGTTAACTGGAGACCAAAGGCCATCAGTACAGTTTTTTCAATGAGTTTAAAGTATAGAAACTTAATATTTGCAGGCTAGATGTAAAATAGTGAGCTAAACAAGTTTATTTAGAAGCCCAAGACAGATTGTCTTAGTAAAATAAAAAGTTATAAGCATTTTTTGACGAATAGATTTTTTAGTTAATTTTTGTACAATGGATTTGCGGAAAGTGTATTAGTATTTCTTTTTTAACTTTTTGATTGGTTAATTTACATAACCCTATAAGTTAATTTAATTAATAAATTTTTATACCTAATCTTTAAAAAATTATATCTTAATAAGTTTTTAATCAAATTTAATAATTTTATTATTATTAAAATCAGAAAGATCTGCTTTACAAACTTGTCTTATAAATTAATATTAGTTTACTTAATATAATTTTTTATAAAATTAAATATAAAAAAATTTTACCATTGAGTTTATATATAATTTTAATATATTACCCTCTACTTTTAAAATTAAATTAACAATTAGATAAGACAAATTACTATTCTTTAAAGATAGAGTTATGTAGATCATTTTTATATAATTATATTAAAATTTTCATTTAAATTTGATATATACTACTAATAAAACTTTTTTATTTTTTAATTAATTAATAAAAAAATTTTATAATATTATAAATAAAATTATTTATCTATTATAGTAAAATTTTGAAATATTATATTATTTTAAAAAATATACTTAAGAAAAAAAATATAAACAACTTTTTTCAATGATCACTTGAACACAAAATTGATGGAAAAGAAAACAGATTTTCTGCATAATTAGCAATAAGAAAGATATAAACAATACTAAGAAAAAGAGACAATAATAAGAAGAGCACTAAATAGGCATAGTAATAGGAAGTATTGCAGGCACTAGCAAAGCAAGTGTAGAGAAAAACTCAAGTTTGTTTGAAAAATTTAGCAAGCAAACTGAAATTGTAGAGATTGCTATTGATCCTGTATGTTGATCTGTTTATATTATACAAGTAATATGTAATGAATTAGGCAAAACAGATATGTGTAGAATAGTAAAACAAATAGTATAAACAAAATATCAATAGAACAACAAATAAACAAGATATAACAAAATCATATGATAGAACATTCTAAAACTAAGTCACAAAATAGACAAAAGCATATCATAAAAATATAAAAAGAGTCTGCAAACCATTTTTATAAGAAGAGCATACTGGGCAATAAATAGTTTATATAACAAAGTTTTTTTTTAATAAAGTAGTAAAACATATGCAGTATCAAATAGAGAAGACAGAATCATAGAAATATTAACAGAGCAAGACTCATATAAGGTAGCTTTTTTATGATTAACAAGAGAAATATTAAGAAGAGCTAAAGAGAAACAACCTGAAAAGAAGCTAGACATGACTATAAAAAGTTAAGATACAGAAAAGAAATAAATTTAATATGATTACAATAAAAAACAACAAGAAATAAGAAAAATAAATCAAAAAAAAGCATTGAACAGAAACAAGAAAATAAGAGAACTATAGAGGAAAAATTTGAAAATATAAAAGACAATAAGAGGGAGCTAATATAATGCAAAAAGAAAAAAAGATAAAAATAAGTACAGAAGTTAACAAAGTTCTATTAAGACCTTCTACTTAGAAACAAGAGTCAAAAAACAAGAAAGAATAATCAAATAAGAAGATATAGAAATGGATAGCAAGCAGTCAAGACAAAACACACTAGAAGAAGAAAGAGAAAGACAAAAAAGAAGAAAACAAGAAAAAGAGAAAGAAATTGACATTGTAGGAATAGCATTGAAACAAAGTATATGGGCACCAAGCAGAAGAAATTGTGATTAAAACAACAGCCTAATTGCCAATATATCAGCATATAATGTTTTTGGAGAAATAGAAAAAGAGTGTATAAAGTTTATTAGATGATCTCTAAAGAATAATACATATGTAAAAGACATCAATAAAGTTTTCAAGAAAGAAAATCTTTGAATAGAAGTAATCTTTGACTGTAAGTATAGCAGAGATAAAGCTATACAAAGAATTAGCAGAAAAGAGAGTAATTGGTACAAGATAATACTAGAAGATAAAGAAAAAAAAAATTCAAAGAATATAGAAAAGAACAACAATATAAAAAAAAAAATATACCAAGTTTTAGAAAAGAGAAGGTCAAAGAAGGCATTAACAAAGAAGAACCAAACAATGATGAATATAAAAAAAAGAAAAAACTTATTAGCAACATAACTTATCTAACAATATGGAACCTACCAGCTAATATAAACAAAAAAGAAGTAGAATATATTTGCAGAAGAATCAAAGATGTGTAGATAATATACATTAAAAGGTTCAAGTACAAGGCTTTAGCAGTAATACAAACACAAAGCATAGAAGAAAAAGATATTCTATAGTTATTGCCAGCAGACAATAATAAGTTAGTAAAAAGTGACATAAGAAAGAAAAGACTATAAAGCAAGAGAAGAACAAAGAAAACATATAGTCAAACTAACAGAGCTACCTGAAAATGCTTCAGAAGTCTTATTATTTCGATGCTTAAGAAGTAAAGGAGCAAAGTCAGTATATATTCTACTAAACTGAAATGGAAACCAAAGAAAAACAGCATTGATTATGTTTGCAACAGAGAAAGACATAAAGACAGCACAATCAAAACCAATTATATACAACACTTTTCAAGTATACTGAGTTAATAAAAGGAAAAAAGAGTTAAAAAGAAGAAAAAATTTCAAAGATAGAAGAAAAAGAAGCTAGAATAGATTAAATTAAATTTCTGATATAGAAGAAGATGAAAGTAAAAAAAAAATTAATAAAACAGAATATATATAAATGGAAAAGATGATTAGAGAGACCTGAAACCAAAAGTTCAAATAATAGAAGAAGAAAGTAACAGTCTAAGATATAATATTAAAAATCAAAGAAGATATAGAAGCATAGATAATGAGAAAAAAAAAAGTCAAGAAAAAAGAGAAAAAAAAGATAAGATGCATCAGCAAGAAAATAACACACATACAGTATAAAAGATATGCTAAGCTGAATCTTAGAAAGACTAGAAAAATTAGAGAAAGTAAGTGACTCGATAGGGAAAGGCATAGCTAATCACTCCTAAAGGCACCTTAGTTGAATTTATGAATATAGATGAAGAGATAGAAGAGTTCTTACAAGATGAAAGAATAAGTTTCGAGAACAGAAAAGTAAAAACATATTCTCATCCAAAAAAAAAAAAAAGTAGAAGAAGAAAGAGAAAAAATAGCAAAGACAGTACAAAAATAACTAAAAGAAAAATAGAAAGAAGAAAAAAAGAAAATTAAAATAGTATGTCACAATGTTAATAAACTTAAAACCAAAGGATAGAAACTTGATAATCTACTAGGCTGAGCAGAAAAAAAGAAATTACAATACTAGGTATTATAGAAACAAATCTTATAGAAAGAGAAGAGAGATTCTTAATGCAGACAATAAATAGAAAATATGTAGGATTTTAGTCAAATGCAGCAAAAGACAAAAAGAAGGAATCGAGTATAAGTATTATGATTAATAAACAATAGGAGAAGCATGTGGATGCAGTCAAAAAGATAAATGAGTATATAATAGAGCTTATACTATACTTCAAGCAATTGGAGTTAGTAGTTTTAAAAGTGTATATACTACCAAGTAACAAGACAATAGGAAAAAGCATTCAACAAAAAATAATAGAAATAGTTACTAAAAAAAAAAGACAGACACAAATAGTTATTCTAGGCAATTTTAACTATACAGTAAATAATATATTGGACAGACAACATCTATAAGCAGCAAACTTTAAGAGATTGCTGATCTTTAATTAAATAAAAAAGCAGAATTTTAGCGATAGTTACAGAAATATGTATCTAACAAGTTAAGAATTTACATGATCAAATGGAGAAGCAGCAACAAGAATTAACTATATATGGGTATCAAAGGAACTGGCCTTAGGTCTACAGAAGGCAGAAATTGAAGTTGTAGAAGGAATTATTGAAAGTGATCATAAAATAATAAAAACAGAAATATGGATTAAACATATGATGACAAGAAATAGCAAAGCTGAAATCAAAAAGAAAAAACAAACAAGAACAGTATATCTATATGACCAAGCAAAAGAAAAGAACTAGAAAAAGTATATACAAGAGTTGCAGAAATAGTTAGAAGTCAAGTAAGTGCTAAAGAACATCCAAAAAAGAGAAAAAAATAATATAAACAACATATAGAATATATTAGAAAAGGCAATCATCATAGCAGCTAGTAAGTATCTGTCTAAGAAAAAGATATATAACATATTGACAAATAGAAGAAACAATTAAAAGAAATAATACCAAGAAAAGAACATTGTAGAACTGCAAAGATTGATTAAACATGCAAGAACAATAGAAGGTTAGAAAGTAACAAAAAAAAAAGAACTAAAATAAATGAAAAACTATAAATAATAGAAGAAAAGGAAGATGCAAGGCTGCCAAAATTATATAGACAATAGTTGAGTACCTAGATAGAAGACAAAAGGTTGGCAGAAATTGTTACAAAAGAAAAAGAGAAAAGAATAAGAACAAGATCAAAGAAGACAAATAAAAGAAAACATAGACAAAAAATATAAAATGATTAAAACAGATCAAGAGAAAATAATAGTTAGTCTGTTAAATAAACTCTACAAAAAGATAACACTTGACAAATTTATTGAACAAAAAGAAGAACTAATGAACTTAATAGTAGAACCAAACTTAGTTAAGATTGATGTAGCAGAATATTACAAGAAACAATTCAGAATAAGAGATGAAAAACTAGAAGAAATATTAGAAAGGTGGAAAAAAGTTTATAAGTTGCAAGAATGCATTAAAGAGAAATAGTATATAGAATTAGAAAAAAGCATTAAAGAAAAAAAATGGAAAGAAGTACTAAAAGAACTTAAAATAGAAACAGCTTCAGACATATCTGGCATAAGCTATATACTAATCAAATGAGCAGGAAAGAAAATACAGGAAGTCTTTAGAGTCTTTATTGAGCTCTGTTTAGAGAGAGAATAGATACTAACCAAGTGAAAAATTGCACAAGTTTATCTAATACCAAAAGACATAGAGTAGGGATACAGCTTAAACAATATCTGCCCAATAGCTCTGATCAAAACATTTAGGAAACTAATAACAAAGATAATAACAAAAAGGCTTGCCAAAGTGTTTATAGAAAGAGAAGTGCTTAAGGGACCAAACTATGCAGGTCTATTAGAAAACTTAACAGAGCAATCAGTGCATATCCTTAATATGATAATGGAAGAGACAAAAGAAAAGAACAAAGAAGTATAAATTCTCTTACAAGATATAAAGAAGACATTTGACTTAGTTCTATTCAAAAGTCTTGAAATAATATTGCAAAGAGTCAAAATTCCTAGAAGAATAATAAAATACATCATAAACCTTTTTCACAAAAAACAACTAAGAATAATTACAGCTTATAGCTTAATAGAAGAAATAACAACAAGACATAAAATAGATCAAGGTAAAGTAATATCATCATTAATATGATATCTCTTCTATGATCTATTGTTAGAGAGAATACAAAAAGATAAAAGTCTAAGATATATAGTTGAACAACAAATTAAAGAAGGAATATAATGTAATAATGTTACAAAATTCTGCCAGGCAGCAATTGCATATGCAAATAACAACATAAATTGCAAACAGCAAAGGCCAGCTATTGAAGATTTTAGAAATAACTAAAAAGTTTTTCAAGATAAACAACATAGAAATTAATGTATTAAAATCAAAGCTACTAGTAATGGACACAAAAGTTAAAAGAAAAGAAAAAGAAGTAGCTTTTTGGCAAAAGTAGTATAAGAGAAGAGCCAAGAAACAAAATTATTCGAATATGGCTAAATAACAGAATGTGAGAAGTATTAATTAAAAGGAAAGCTATAGAAATAGTTATTTAAACAATAAAAGACCTTAAATACAAAAAGATAATAACAACTCAGATTACATATATAAACAATGTAGTAATAATTTCAAAACTAAACTACATGTTTCAGTTGACTAAAATCTTAGAAAAGGGAATACATGAAATACATCAACCAATAATATGTCTAGCAAAGCAAAAAAGCAATTTGCAAAGAACATTAGAAAATTGTATAATAGAACATAAAGATCTTGATAGATGTGGAACATTACAACAAGAGTTATTAATGAAGCAAGTGAATGGCTTGCTATTAAGATTGAACAAACAAGATAGCCTAGGTCAGTTAATGAAGCTAAGAATAATATAAGATTGTCAAAAAGCAGATTTGACAGAAGATATTTGGAAGTTAGAAGAAATACTAGCTAGCAAAGTGTATTAAAAGAACAACTTAGCATGTCTGACAGTAATAAAAGCAAGAGAACTAGAAATAAGCATAAAGACAGAAAGTAACTTATAGAGAATATTTGAATATAATACTAAAATATAAGAATTGTTAGAAACATATTTGTAGAAAAGAAATGGAATGATGATAAATGAAGCAGGTCTAATCTATCTAAACCAACTGTTCAATATAAAAGGTGAGAAGCTAGTTATGTGACAACAATTTAAAAACTTTTGTAGATGTTCAAGTAAAATCAAAAAGCAAAATGGTTTAAAGAAATAAAGTTCAAAATGTTTGAAGAGCCAACAAATAGAAAAATTAAAGAACACTTTAAGACAAACAGGCATAATACCCAAATGATGAAAATAATATAGAAGACTATGTCAAAAGCTAAAAGAAGAAAAGAGTGGATAATATATAGTACACAAGATGACAAACAATTAGGAAAGATAATAAAAAAGAAAAAAAAAAGGTCCTATTAGAGCATTGGCAAATGCAAAATAAAGAGAATAAAATAGTAACAGAAATTAGTAGATGTAATGGATGCATAGAAGAAGAAGAACAGAAAGAAGGCAGTTGCTGGTAATAGATAAGAATAAACAACAAGATTAGAGTAATCTCTGATATATTGATGGAAAAAAGAAATAGTAAGATTAAGATAACTATAGACCAGTTGATAGAAAAAGTAAAAACAGAAAAATTAAAAAACAGTAAGCAGAAACTTGAAGAACTAATGATAGTAAAAGAGTTAGAAATAGAGATAATTAAGCAACAACAACTAAATGAGAATGTCAAACAAGAAATTCTGAAGATACTAAGAAGAAACCTATTGAGAAACAAAATCAAATATATTATATATATAGATAGTATTACAAATGTAAAGACCAAAGAAGAAACATGAGACAGAAGCATAGATATAGGATGAATTCAAACAAATAAAACACAAGAGTGGCCAGAAGAAAAAACATCATTAGGACTAGAAGAATAGATAACATCAACAATAGCAGAATTAGTAGCAATATAGGCAGCAATTCTAATAATACCAAGAAAGAAATAAATAGAAGTATATATAGACAGTAATGCTACAATAAGAAATATTAGTAGAGGTTTAAAGCAAATAGATAAAACAAAAATTCTTAAGAAGAAAAATGTGATATGGATAATAAAGATCATAGATCTTATCAACACAAAAAGTATACAAATAGAATTAGTAAAACTTAAAAGTTATAGTAAAAACAAATGGAATAATAAAGCTAATAGTCTTGCAAAGAAGGAAACAATAAATGAGAAAATAATACAAATAGAGAAAATCAGTTGTAAAGAGATAGAGTACTGCCAAGAGTGGGAAAACAAATAAACTGACATACCAACAAGATTGTTATGCAAATTGGTAACAAACACAAGATTAAAAGTAGAATAAAAAGAAACAAATATAATCAAAAAGTTAGAACTGAAAAAAGAAATCATAATTCATGACTGGATACAATTTTGAAAAAAACTAAAAATGACTAAAGAAGTACATTGCACAATAAGAAGAAGTAGTACAAGAAGATGTGTATTTATAAAGTATATAATAAATAAACTTCCAACTCTAGAAGAACTTAATAAAAGAAGACCAGATATATATATAACAACAAAGTGCCAAGTTTGTCAAGATAAAGTTAAAAAAATACAGTCACATCTAGTATCATGCAAAGGATAACAGAGTTTTTAGAAACAAATCTAAAAAATAACTATCACAACAGTCTAAAAAGAGTTGAAAGAAGAAGAAAAAACCTGCATTCTACTATATGTACTATATATAGTATTTTTCAGAAAAAGTGAAGTAGAAGAAATAAAGATAAGAGAAACTTTAACAATAACTTAATTTTGAAAAAGACACAAGACAGACTAATACAGCTTCTAAATACAAAAGAAAGACAACAGTTTATTGAGACAGTAGCAAAAACAGCATGAAACACATTTTATAAACAAGTTTGAAGAATATGATGTAAAAAGGTTAATGAATGGAAAAAAAAAAGGCATAATAACCAAAATGAAGAAAAAGGAAATAAAGAAGAAGAATTCAAAGAAAAAAGGAAAGATGAATCAGCAAAAGATTGAAGAAAAAAAAAACAAGCAAAAGAGAAAAAAAATAAAATTAATAAAGAAATTAGGAAAACAATGTTGAGGCTTGTTGTAGAAAGGAGAAGACCCTTTCACTATAGACTTTAAGTAGTCAAACAAGTAGCCTGCTTCTGTTTGAAGTAGTGTGGCAAGTTGCACTTAGGTACCTTGTGAGTGGCTGGGTAATGCTAGACTTAGTTGTTAGGTAAATCTATATAATTGCAGAAGTAATTTCAAAAATCTTAATAAAGTATTAGTGTGACTGCTTAAGGTTAAAAAAAATATATATATATACTTGCATATATAATAAAGTTTACTTAGGTAGGTTAAAATTTACTTAGATAATACAAAAATAAAGAATTTGATTAGTTAATTTATATAAACCTATTAGTTAATTTTATTTTATAATTTTATATTCTAATTTTTAAAATATTGTATCTCAATAAGTTTTCAATCTATTTTAATAATTTTACTATTATTAGAATCAGAAAAACCTATTCTACAACTTTTACTTAATAATTAAAATTAATTTACTTAATATAATTTTTTATAAAATTAAATATAAAAAAAATTTACCATTAGATTTATATATATTTTAAAATACTTGCTCCTATCCTTAAAGGACTGTCAAATTTCACGTGATACAGTAAATTATTTTGGCCAATCAGAGTTCTTGTCAATTAACCAATTACATATTACAATATATGTTATACAACCTGATTATAATTCGGTTTAAATTCTATCCAGTTTAACTTAAATAATAACCGGTTTTATATTATGTGCAAATTTAATTCAGTTTTATCAATTTACAACCAATTCCGATCTCTAGTTCAAATTTAAATGAAGATATTCCAAAAATAATTAACCATTTGCGGTGTTTCAAGGAGATTCAAGAATTTGATGCAACTAAATGGCACAAATTATAGAACTACTAGAACTTTTAAAAAGTTTACTAGAGGTACTAAATTTTACAGAAAACAAAAATTTACAACACTGCCTCACCCTAACCTTAATTTTAACGTCTTTACTCCACGCGTTACTAGTACAAATAACCAATAACCATTTTTTGAGGTCTGCATTACTTGCAGAAATAAATAAATAGATAACGATAATAAAATTTTTTTGATATATATACTCATATTAAATCTATACATAAGATAAATAATCTAATCTCCAATATATGGGGTGAGTCAATAGAAATCAAGCAAATTGGTTTATTGGATTTTTTTTAAAAAAAAACTTTAAATGCTAATAACTTAACAAAAACTTGATCAAATTTAATAAAAAATTTTAAATAAATTCTATAAGTTTGTAGAACTTATTTAAAAAAAATTTATTAAATTTGATTAAGTTGTTATTAAGCTATTGTCATTCAAAATTTTAAAAAATTTACTTAAAAAAAATTTGCTTGATTTCTATTGACTCAGCCTCATATATATTGTATTTAGTGTTGGGCTGACCAGACCAATTCGACCATTTGACCAATGACCAGTCCGGTCAAGCATCTTTGACATTGGTCAAGTTGATCAAATGGTCTAGTTATAAGAACAAATTGACCAATTAGGCCAATTTAACTATAATCAAACTTGTGTGATTGGTCTGTCTGATTTGTTATATTGCTAGACCATTTGACCAATTTGACCAGACCAGTTTAACCAGAAACCTTTTGACCAATGACCAGCAAATTTATAGTCGACCACTAATTTGACCAACACTGATTGTATTGTAAATATTTGATTTTAAATAGTTTAAAAATAAAATAAATTATATATATAATTTTTCACTTTATATTATATCGGATATACTTGCTAATCAAAACTAATAGATACATAATGCAAATTTAATAAATACCTATATATTTATATATATTTACACCTTTCTTATAGATATAAACTATAAACAACAAGGTCTATTATCTATAATAGTTGATGGCAGATCAGATAATTTATATTTTGAACCAAGGTACAGCAATAGTGAAATTCGAGAATCTTCTCTTTGGGCCATAATTTCTTTTCCAATTTGCATTTGTAATTCTAATGAAATAATCCGTGCACAGGGTGGTGGAACTTCAATCCCATTATAATATAAAGTCATGTTTGACATTTGAAATGTATTTAAAGAATTTGAAGGTGTAGAATGTCCATCAATAGAAAATCCACTACTTTCCCTTCAGTTAGAGAAGGAGAATCAATACGTTGAGATGGTATTTCAGCATTTAATGTAAATCTTGCAATATTGGTTAATAGTATGAGATGAAAAATTAGGACTACTGTTTTGGAAATTATTTTGAAGATTGTTTTGAAACTTGGGTATGTCGCGAGAGGTGATAGTACAAGTTTCCTGATGTGAAAGTCATGAATCACGAAAAATATAACGACGTTTGAAGTAGTTAAAAGAGCAAAATCCTATTACTGCTATAGTTATTAATATTCCAAGAGCTATTCCAACAATTTCTTAAAAAACAAAAAAAACACCTAAATATGAATATAAGTTGAAATTAATCAGTATTTAACTTTACCTATTATAGGTATTGGCATTGTTGAACTGTTCTGTTGTACTGGGCTTTTATTTATCGAAGAACGAACTTCAATTGTACTTATGGAATGAAATGAAGATATATATATGGTGAAATTTCTGGTACTGACTCATCTCAATTTTCCGGATGATTAGATGATGGAGAGAATGGGCGGGACTCAAATAAACGAAAACAATCATCATCCTTAACGTTCTCGCTTATAACAAAAGGTATTTAGCGATCTAATTAAGAGTATAACATATATAATACTAAAATTTTAATTTAGTAGAATTACTTATTCTTCGAGCACAAGACATCGAGATCGTTTTATTTTCTTTATTCATAATGTCATTTATAATTTGAGGTTTTTTTAATAAAAAAATTTCAGAATTTTGTTTGAAATAATTTTGGATATTAGTACAGCAAGGAAGTGAGAAAAACAAGTATAAAAGAAAGTCAAAGAAGTCCAAATAATTGATAATGGAAATGAAGATTTAACCAAGTTTAGTATTTATCGCCGGTTGCCTGAAGTTAGAGTTAAATATAAAGATCCAAATTTTAGTTAGGATTAAGTTTTTAGGGTCCTGAGCATTTTTACTTAGTACCCCTGACATGGGCTAGCTAGTAGGTTTTTGAGATATGATACCCGCCACCGGCGGTAAATAGCAACATTCTTTTAAAAATTCTTTTATATAAAATTCTTTAAACAAGGCTAGACGGTTGGATATATCTTAATAACTTGAAATATATTTACCGAATATTTCCGCGATAAATAATTTAAATAAAATCCATTCATTGTTTATAAGACATCATTATTAGCTATAGAAATAAAGTATTTAAATAAATAAATTAATATTCTTATCGTTATAGACTAGTAAATTAGATTTATTAATACACACGTTAAATATCATCATCATTAGAAACCGAAAAATCGAGTGTAGTAGAATCTTAAAAAAAATTAAAAAATAAAAATATTATCGATTAAAATTGAACATATTATAGGCAAGAGTAAATTATTACCATAAACTTTCGCTGATTTTACAGTTGCAATAAATGAAGAATTAATTGGCTTAGAAAGGTTTTTAAAGTTAAGCAGTTTACTTGTAAGTTTATCTTTAGAGAAAATTGGCAATTCGGTTGGCAATGTTGGAATAATTGCATCAGCAAACTGGAATGTCTTTAATATTGCTAATTCATCTTTATTTTCTGCACTACTATTATCTAATACCTTATACCATGTTGATATTTCTTTATGTATATCAGATGCAGTTGGTCTATCAGAAGGATTAGCATTCATACATTGATTTGCTAATTGGATATAACACTCAGGAGTGTCTTTAGCAAATTCAGGGCGTAATCCATTACATATTTGTATTGCTAACGTTTCATCATACTCAATATCAAAATGAGGAGGTATTCCCGTAGACATCTCAGTCATAATAATACCAAAGCTATAAATATCGGCCGTTGTTGTATATGGATGTTTATTTAATACTTCTGGTGCAACATAAGGTAAAACGCCATAAATACCATCTTCCAAATCAGAATCATCCTTCTTTCTAGATAATCCAAGATCTGCAATATAAGATATTAGATTATCATTAATATATTGATTTTGCAATATATTACCGCTATGAAAATCTCCATGGACATAATCTGCTTTGTGTACTTTTATTAAATTTTTAGATATATCGACAAGCTGGTTTAATTTACTTTTCCAATTAATGTCTCTAAAATTTAAAGATAGAAAATTATGAAGGCTTCCTCTATTTGCATATTGTAATACCATCAAATATTCATTATTAGTCGTGTCTTGAGTTAGTCCATATACTTCAAGATTATTACCCATTAATCTAAATTTTGTGTAACTTTTAAACTTGTTAATTAAAATAAATTTATAATGTTAATAGTTTATTTATAATTTGTTTATATTAGATATAAATAAATAATTTTAACCTACCTCTCTTAGAAAACTCTTTTGTGAACCAGGTAAAGTTTTAAGTGCAACTACACATGACGGTGTACGTGATCGTACATAGTCATAACTTGGTCCTGAAACTATTCTTTTACCATCTAACCACGTTGCAGAAAATACAGAGCCAAATCCTCCTTTACCAATCATTTGAACATTAACTAATCTATTAAAAGGAATCCACTCGATTACATTTTCGTATTCCGTGGTTTTAAGTTGAAATTCCTTAATGCAATCGTCGATCTCTTTATTTCCACTTGTCCATCCTTGTGTTGCCTTCTGAGGGTCACATGTTTGGCACCATGCTGATGATGTGTTAAATCGGTTGCAATTTGCACATTTTCCATTCTCCCGATGTCTTTTATAACTAAATTCATCAAATACCAACATATACTCATTTTTTGCAATGTTTAGGGTTAGACCATATACTTTAAAACCTTTATTTTCTAATTGTACATGACCTACAAACTTATTAAACATGTAAAAATACAGTATTGATTAAAATATAGTTATATATATCGTGTAACAATGATAAATTATTATTTGACTTACTTCCTTTAACATATCTAATAAACTTTGTGTTCTATTTAATATTTTAAGATCCACTTTATATGTTGGTATACGTGACTGTGTATATTTATTATAATCATATTCATGATATCGTATTCCATCTAGCCAGGTTGCTAAAACTCTACTACCAATAGTTTGAACATTAACTAATCTATTAAAAGGAATCCATTCGATTACATCTTCGTATTTTGTAGTTTTAAGTTGAAACCCCTTAATGCAATCGTCGATATCTTTATTTCCACTCGTCCATCCTTGTATTGTCCTTTGAGGGTCACATGTTTGGCACCAAGCTTTAGATGTGTTAAATAGTTTGCAATTTGCACATTTTCCATTCGATTTATCCCTTTTAGAACCAAATTCATTAAATACTAACATATATTCATTTGTGATTGTGTTCTGAGTTAATCCACAAACATGTTTACGTTCTAATTGACACTCAGATTGCGCATGATTTTTGACCTTTTAAAATATAATAAATAAAATATATAATATATAATTAATTAAGGTTATATAAACACGATATTAATTAAACAAACTACACATAGTAATAATGTGCCAAGGGAAAATGCTTTCGAGCTTATTTACCGGATTCAACCTTTGAAAAGTTTAATATATTTAAAAGACCGAAGTCTTGACAGAACTAAATATGTGTCGCCGATTAGAAAGTCCAGTAAATAAAAATAAACCTTGAAAGCACGATGTTTCATTTTCCCTTAGTAGCACACGTAAGCACACGTAAGTAACAATTGTATAAACTTACTTCTTTTAAAAGATTTACTAAATTTTGTGATTGCATCAATATTTTAAGCTCCACTACGCATGATGATATACGTGACTGTGTATATTTAACTTTATCTCTATAGTTATATTTTGCATATCGTATTCCATCTAACCAGGTGGCTAAAACTCTATCGTCAATCATTTGAACATTAACTAATTTATTAAAAGGAATCCATTCAATTACGTCCTCATAAGAAATAGCTTTAAGTTGAAATTCCTTAATGCAATCGTCGATATCTTTATTTCCACTTGTCCATCCTTGTGTTGTCTTTTGAGGATCGCATGTTTGACACCATGCTGGCGATGTGTTATATCGCTTACAATTTGCACATTTCCCATAATTTTCTTTTCTTTCAGAACTAAATTCATCAAATACTAACATATACTCATTTGTGAATATATTTTGAGTTAATCCATAGATTCTTTTATCCTCCAATTGACTCTTTAATTGACTCACTAATTGCTATATTAAATATATATATGCATATTTAAATATACAGATTAAATAGGCTACATATATAGTAATAAAATAATATAAACTCACTTCTTTTAAAGTATTTTGTAATGTTTTAAGTGTAATTATACTTTCTGATGTGCGTGACTGTGTATATTTATCAAATATACTCTTTTTTACATATCGTATTCCATCTAACCAGACTGCTGAAAATCCATCATCATTCTGTTGAATATTCTTTAATCTATTAAAAGGAATCCATTCAATTACATCTTCATAAGAAATAGCTTTAAGTTGAAATTCTTTAATGCAATCGTCGATATCTTTATTTCCACTTGTCCATCCTTGTGTTGTCTTCTGAGGGTCACATGTTTGGCACCAACCATAATATGTGTTATATCGCTTGCAATTTGCACATTTTCCATTCTGGTACTCTCTTACAGAACTAAATTCATCAAATACCAACATATACTCATTCGTTGTGGTATGTTGAGTTAAACCATATACTTTACAATTCTTTAACAATACATAATATACAAACTTATTAAACAAGAAAATACACAGTATATTAAAATAAAACCATATATTGCGTAATAATGATAAAATTATTGAGGGATAGTTCGCAATTAAAGGGTATAAAATACGGTGGAGTTTTACTATAGCTTTCATATTGCCGACAATAAGGAAAATCATATAGTAAGAAACATATCATGTGATTTACACGTAATAACATGATCTACAACTTTAATTAGTAAAAAAGTACTTTTGTTGTAGTAAATCGACTATAAAAAAATTTCTGATTGTCAATGTTTATGCCTTTTAACTGCGATCTACCCTTAAATATTTTAACTTACTTCATTTAGCATATCTAATAAACTTTGTGTTCTAGTTAATGTGTTAAGTTCCACTTTAAATGATCGTATACGTGATCGTGTGCATTTATTGTTATATTTATGTTTTATAAATCGTATTCCATCTAACCAGGTTGCTGAAAATCCATCATCATTCTTTCGAATATTCTTTAATCTATTAAAAGGAATCCACTCGATTATATCTCCATAAGATGTAGTTTTAAGTTGAAATTTCTTAATGCAATCATCAATATCTTTATTTCCACTTGTCCATCCCTGTGTTGTCTTCTGAGGGTCGCATGTTTGACACCATGCAAGCGACGTGTTATATCGCTTGCAATTTGCACATATTTCATTATCTTTATTTCTTTTATTATAAAATTCATCAAATACCAACATATACTCGTTTGTTGTGCTGTTTTGCGTTAGTCCATATACTTTAAGATCATTATTCTTAAACTGTATGTAATCTATAAACTTATTAAGTATGTAAATATAATAAAAGAATTATATATATTGCGTCATATTAATTAATAAGTTTTTTAACTTACTTCATTTAACATATCTAATAACCTTTGTGTTCTATTTATTATTTTAAGCTCCACTACGTATGATGATCTACGTGACTGTGTATATTTATTTTTATATTTATATTTTATATATCGTATCCCGTCTAACCAGGTTGCTGAAAATCCATCATTATACTTTTGAATATTCTTTAACCTATTAAAAGGAATCCATTCGATTACATCTTTATAAGATGTAGCTTTAAGTTGAAATTTCTTAATGCAATCGTCAATATCTTTATTTCCACTTGTCCATCCTTGTGTTGTCTTCTGAGGGTCACATGTTTGGCACCAACACATCGATGTATTATATTGCTTGCAATTTGCACATTTTCCATTCTGTTTATCTCTTTTAGAACTAAATTCATCAAATACCAACATATATTCATTCGTTGTGGTATGTTGAGTTAATCCATACACACTTCTACGCTCTAATTGACTATCTAATTGCACATGATTTTTAAACTTATAAAATATATAAACATAATATAAGTTAACAATCTAAGTATAAATTAAACTACACATAATAAAGTAACATGAACTCACTTCTTTTAAAATATTTTGTGTTTTACTCAATATTTTAAGTGTAATTGTGCATGCCGGTATACGTGACTGTATACATTTACCGTTATGTTCATGTTTTGCATATCGTATTCCATCTAACCAGGTTGCTAAAAATTGATCATTTTTTTGAATATTAACTAATCTACTAAAAGGAATCCACTCAATTACTTCTTCATAAGATGTGGCTTTAAGTTGAAATTC
>CAJVQA010003589.1:0-19143 GCA_910591915.1 Cetraspora pellucida | reverse complement strand
CAATTACTAGTGAACTTGAATTGGATGAGAATATATATTAGTTTAGAGTTTATGAATATGTCAAATTAATCAATACATATTTGAATAACATAATAAATATGAGTAGCAATGTTCAATTAATAAAATAAAGGCTCTAGTAAAAGTATTAATGGTTAAAAAATTCTATTAGTAATACATAAATATTACATAATTGAAATTCGACCTGATTATATCTCACGTGATATGTTCGGTTAAGTTCTAATTCCAATCCAGGTAACCCACTTAAGAATTCCAAAACTGGCTATCCCGATTCTGAATTGGGACGGCCGGATTCTGAATCAGGACGATTCCTATCTGGGGTACAACATATATATATAAAATATAGTAAATTTTTTATATAAAATATACTTATATAACAAGTTTATAAAATTAATAATTAATATATTCTTAAATAATATAAATATAAAATATAAGTTAAGAGATTTATTTTATATATATAAATATAAATAAATTTTTAAGTTTTAAAAAAAATTTATAATTACTAAATTTATAATTACTAAATTTTTTTTTTTTATAATTAAACTAGTCTTTTGGAAACTAGAGCTTTTTTTATTTAGTATAGTAGAACATGATAGCTGTGGTCCAATTATCTTAGAGAAGCTATCAATATTAGAGAATACATCTAGCCATATATACACTTTTGGTGTCTAATTTAATTAGTTCACCTATATATAAGTTTTATATTAGTTGTCATACCTGTAACCCAACTATGAGTATTACTTATTTAAACCTTTTGTACTGTAATCCTTACTGTATTACTAGAACATCTTCATTACAAGATATCAGTTGAAAAGTTCTAGATGCATACTTATACTCTTAGGACTTCTGCCTTATTTCATACAGACTATTTTTAAAACATCATTATTAGAGCCTTCTGTATTCCAATTTATAGCTAAACTTAGTTTACAATCTTTGTGAAATTCATACAACCCTAGTATCCTTCTTTCACAACCTCACTAATATCTTATCTACCCTTGCATGTCCTTCTATACTACTAATTCAGTTAGCCCTGCATGATGTAACTTCATGCCTGAATTAACTAGTAGCCAGATTGGTAAATCCTCTATCTAGAAGTTCTTGCTTATACAGATTATTTGCTTTAGGTTTACTTTTTTGGATCAAGATCTTTACAGATGGCACTATCAAAAGTTGTACTACCTCTCTGCTCAGAATTTTCAAACAGACTTCTAATTCAAGTATATACTTTCTGAATTTATTTATATAATATTGCATACTTCCAAAATTAGTCTTAGTATAATCAGAATTACAGGATCTACAAATTTCAGATCACAGATAAGTTTGTCAGAATAGGACCATTTTTTTCAAAATTCTATTACCAATGGGAATTAAACATTGAACCTACTGCTTGGAGGATGACAACTTAATCACTACACTAGGATTATTATCCTTTATTATTAATTTTTTTATATATAAGTATTATTAATTTTATTATATAAAATTATTAATTTTTAATATACTAAACTAATTTAAATAGGTAATTTTTTTTTATTATAACTTTTTTTTTATATAATAATCATAGTTGAAATTTTGCAGGGTTATACACAAATGTTATACCAAAATACTTAATTATAATTGGTTAATTTAGAAATATATTAAAAAATTTTAATTTTTTAATTTTTTTTAAAAAAATTAACCAACTTTAAGATTTTTTTAAACAATATGTAATTAAAAATTAATTTAATTTTTTTTGATAAATATATTTTATAAATATTTAAATATTAAATATATTTATTTAATTGCAAATTAATATGTAAAATTTTGTGTAATTACATTTTAATTCAAATATATCAAGTTGGTATATTATGCTTAATAAGATGACTAATAACTTTGATTTAATATGCTAACTTCTAATACAATAATAAGATTTTTTATATTATCAATAATAATTTAATAGTTTTTTTTTGGTATTTTACTTATTGTTTTTTCTTGTTTTTATTTATTTGGTATTGTTTGCTAAATCTTGTTATTTAAAGCTTTTTTCTTTAATTTATTTTGTTTTTTTTTTTTTAATATTTTTATATTACTTATATTAGTTATATAATTAATTAAATCTGAGTTGTGTTATATTATTTTTGCTTTTATTATTTATTTTTTAATTAAGATATCTAGTTTTGATTTGTCTTAAAATCTCAAACACTTAATTATAAATTAGCATGTTTTGTTTTATATTATTTAAACTATATAATATTATATCTTTAAATGCTTTAATTAATATATTGCTATTTAAATAATTAAAAATTTTGTTTTCTGTTTCTTAAATAAACTTTAGTGGTTCTTATTTGTATAATTTACTTATCTTAATTTTAAGATCTAAGCTTAATTTAATAATTAACTAATATTTACTTATTGCAACTATTATTATTATTCTAGATTTTTTTTAAAAAAAATATTCTTTTTTTATTATTGTTTTAGCTATATATTTTGTTATTTATCTCTGATTTTTGTTTACTTATCAAAAGTAAAATATGCACTATTGTTTGTTTATTTTATAATTTTATAATCTTTATGTAATCTAATTCAATTAACCATATAGAATCTCTAACAAATTTACAATTTTCTAAAAAGTTTTAAACAAAAAAACTAAATAATTTTTTATACTTTAAGTTATAATTAAAAGAACAACAGCTCTTAGTAAATTTTATATTATTTTTTGGCATTTTTTTCTTAAAATATTAAAGCAAGTTTTTTAGTTTTAGCTTATTGTTACTATTTTGAAAAAAAAATTAACAGAAGAAGTTGAATTTAAGTTTATAAATAATAAAACTATAAGAAAATTTTTTTATACTATATATTAATCTTTTAGTTTATTTATTTTAATTAATATTTTATTTTATTTCTTTTAACTTTTTTAATATAAATTATTTTTTTATTTTTTTTGCTTTAGCTAAAACTAATATTTTTAATAACTAATGTCTTTATTTTATTTTAATTAATATATTATATAATTTGTATAAAATAAATGTATAAAATTCTGATATGAAACAAAAGAAGAAACAAAGAAAAATACATTATTTATACTGATGAAGTATTATATAAGAAGAAAAAAAGAAACAATATAGAGAAGATAAGTATTGACTAGGTACAAGTAAGAGATAAAGAAAACTGGCCAAAAAAAGAAGCACTATTTAGACTCAAGAGATAGCCTTTAGCAACAATAGCAGAGTTAGCAGCAGTATGGACAGCAATTTTGATGATTTTAGAAAGAAAAGTCTAGAAATATATACAGACAGCATCATAGCATTAAGAAACATTAATAGAGCAATTTAATGTGCAGAGAATAGAAGCACTTTAAAGAGAAAAAATGCAATATGAATAATAAACATTGTAGGTCTTATCAAGAGTAAGAAGATAAAAATAGAATTAGTCAAAGTTAAAAGTTATAGCAAAGACAGATAGAATAATAGAGCAGATTCTTTTGCAAAAAAACAAGCAACTTGTAAAAAAATAATACATGCAGAAAATATCAAATATGATGAAATAGAGTACCATTTGAAATAGAAAAACAAGAAAATTGACATACTAGCAAGACTTTTGTGTAAAATAATAGCAAATATCAAAATCAAAGCTACTTGAAGAAAAATGAATCCAATAAAAATGTTAGAGCTAAAAATAGATAATATGTTACATAATTAGGCAGTTTCTGAAAAGAGATAAACAGAATAAAAGAAGTTTACTGTATATCAAGAAAACTTAGCATAAGAAGAGCTATAGCAGTTAAGTACATAATGAACAGACTGCTAATACTTGAAAAGCTAAATAGAAGAAGACCAGGAATTTATACATTGCAGAGTGTCAGGTATGCCAAGCTAAGAAGAAAGAAACACAAACACACTTAGCAAGTTGTAGCAGACAAAGAAGTTTGTAAAAGTGAATTCAAAAAATCACAACAGCAATAGTATGAAATGAGCTTAAAAAAGAAGAAAAGAATAGAATTTCACCACAAGTTTTATATAAAGCACTATTTGGAAAATTAGAAACAGAAGAAATTGCAAACAGAGAAGTACTAATAAGAGGACTAACAAAAATAAAAGTAGAAGAGAAACTCAAATGACTCCTAAACAAGCAAACAATGCAGAAGTATATAGATATAGTAGTGAAAACAGTATGGAACACTTTTATGATCAAGTATAGAAGGTCCGATGTGAAAAAAAACAAGATTGAGAGAAGAAGTCCAATATAACAAACAAGATGAAAAAAAGAGTTTGCACAAAAGAGAAAACAGATAAAAGAAAAAAAAAGAATAATTAAACAAAAGAAAAAGAAAGAAAAATAGAGAAAGCAAACTGAATAAAGAAGGAAGCTTGAAAGACAATCAATATGCTTGTCACAAAAGAGAAGACACCCTTCTGATATAGCTTTAAATAGTTAGATAAGCAGTCTATCTCTAACTAAGATAGTGTAATAGGTTGCACTTAGATGCCATAAGAGTGGCTGAGTGATGCTAGACTTAGGTATTGGGAAGTTCTATGTAATTATATATACCATAGACTTTTGAAATTAAGCACTCTTTTTTAATTATAGAGATGCTTAATTTTGGATGATTTTAAAATCTTAAAATTTAATTGGACAGGTATAGGTCATGTGCAGATCTATGCAGATCTGTGTAACTACATTATATAAAAAAATATTGATTTTGATATCATAATACTAATTTAAAATTAATGTATCAAAAATAGTATTTTTATGAATATAATTGAATGAAAGTAAAATAAATATAACATTGTATTATATAACTATTTAAAGAGTTAAATCACAAATTTTAATCTTGTGTTTATACAATATTAACAAAACAATAAAATAGGTTAAGCCAAGCTGTGTTTTATATACTATTAAGCAAAAAAAATGTATTATTGAGTATGCTAAAAAAAATGAAAGAAATAAAGTAACAGTTTATTTTAATCTTAATGCTAGTATGATTGGTTACTGGATTAAAGCAAGTGCAAGTTGGGGTACTAAAATAAGTCAAAATAGCAAGTGTATTGGTTCTGGTCAGAAGGTGCTCTATCCTAAAGCTGAAAAAAAATTGTATACTTGGTTAATTGAACAGAGAAAACAAGAACTAGCAGTTACTTATACAATGTTACAAGTTAAAATATTGTAATTTTTAAAAAAATCTGAAATAACAGAACTATATGATTTATCAAAGGATTTTAAAACATCAGATTATTAGGTATTTGCATTTGTAAAAAGATATCAATTATCTTGGAAACAGTACACAAAAATTTTACAAAAGCTTTCTGAGCAAACTCAAAAATTATTAAATAAGTTTTATAATCTTGTAACTGATCTTAAAAATAAGAAATTCTATAAGCTATGCAATATTCTTAATATGGATAAAACTTTTATCTGGTTTGATATGATGGGAAACTTTATGGTTAATTAAAAGGGAATGAAAACAGTTCACATTCATAGTACTGACAATGAAAATAACTGGTTTACTGTTGTACTAACATGCACTGCAGATAAGTAAACTTTAATATATCTAAATAGAGTTTATATAAAACTAGTCAAAGCTTGTTTAGCTTAATTAACTCTACATTGAAACTAATGCTAATGCAAATTAAAATTAAAAAAATTTTTAACTTAAATTTTTTTTTTTTACTTTGAATTTTTTTTTTTTTTTTTATCTTTAATTTTATTATTATAGACAGATTCAAGTTTTCACCAATTTGTATATTTAAAGAAAAACAATTATCAAGTAGAAAAAAGAAACAAATCCCTTCTAGTATAATTGTTTGGTTTTAAGATAATGAATAAATGAATACTGATTTAATAAACAGATATGTTGACTATCTTAAAGATATTAAGGCTAATAATTTTGAAACTCCAACTATAATGGTTTATGATTCCTTTAAAGGGCATTTGGAAACCTTAGTTAAAAAAAAGTTTCAAAATAATGAGATTGATTTGGCAGTAATTTTAGTTGCCTTAACAAGCATATGCCAACTATTAAACATCACTATCAACAAACTATTTAAAAATAACTTTTACAAGAAATGGCATCTCTGAATGTCTCATAACAGTGTTAGTACAACTTATAAAGGAAATCTTTGCTATGCAAGTTTTAGCAATATGTGTTTTTGGATTAAACATTTTTAGAAAGAAATCTCTAATAAGGTTATTATTGAATCTTTTAAAGTTTGCAGTATTTCAGATACTTTAATCAATCAAGTTGATTCTGATAAAGAAAATAACTATGAAGATTTAAAAATTATTGACTTAACAAATTAATATTGCAATTAGATGGTTCTTAGATTAGAATTAAAATTTAAATCAAAATAAGATGTAAAGCAATTTTAAATTATATAAATTTTATTTTATTTTACTCTGTTAATTGCAATGTTCTTAATTCTAACATAAGTAAAGTACTATAAAATTTAGTGGTCAAAAATTTATTGTAATCTTAGTTAGCAAAACAATATAGATAATTTATCTCCACTGTATATAACTTATACATCTTGATAAAGCAATGATTTTAGAATTCTATTCGAATTTAAGATAGGTTAAATAGGTGGCATTCAAATAATAGTTCATTATCTAAGGATCAACATTATATTGGGCTAAAATGTACATAAGGTTATGTAAGGTCATTTGTCTTATACTTTACTCTTTGAAGTTTTTTCTCACTTTTTTTTTTCTATATTTTATTCTAAAGTTATTACAAAATATATATTTGGGATTAAACAAACTTAAATAACTTAGATACTATAATCAATGTAGTATTGCAAAACCTTATTATTTCTATTATAAACAAACTTAAAAAAGTAAGATAGGATCTTTACCAACAAAATAACACTTTAGACTACTGTTTTCATAGTCTTAAAATGTTATTTTGTTAGTAAAATTTTCTTATTTTTATTATTATTTTAGGTTAATATTACTATTACTTTTAAAGTTTTGCTCACTATATTAATAAAATAAACCAATGAGTTAGCAATATAAATAGTAAATATTCATATAAGTGAGTTTGGATTTAAATTAAAGGTTCATATTAACTGTTTATATATATTATGATTTACAATACACTACTTTTACTAACTAGAATATTTATTATATTAATAAGTTCTTTCTAAATACCAGTAATGTTAATATAGAAGTAAGATCAATAGGTACAAAAAATAATTCCAATACTTATAAGGTAGCTTGTTAATTTATTTCTTGAGTGATGCCAAATTAACATCCAAACGTAAACTATTCAGGTTTTTAGTATAGTAAACTGATTATATTTATGATTTCTTGTGCAATAATATAATTTTTCAGAGTTAAGTTTGCTATAGTAAAAACCTAAATATTCACTTTTGGGCTATAATTTGGTAGCACTTTATAAATAAGCACTATGGTTCTATATTAATAAAGTTAGTTTATTAAATAAATATTTGTAGTTGTTTTTTATATTGTCTTTTAACTTACTAAACATAATCAAAATTTTCTCATTCATTATAGCATACTTCATAAAAATATAATCACAATTTTGGCAAATATTATTCAGAAAATTTTCTGTATACTGGTTTATCCAATATATTTCAAAGCTAAGCAAAATTGCAATAGATTTTTTATGTAACAAACTTTTAACCATATACTAGATAGTGACTAGTTATATATTAGTATAAATAAATTTTTATAACTGAACTTTTGGTGCATTTATTTTTGATATAAATATAAATGTATGATATTTAATTGTATATAAGTAGATAAGTAGGTGGAGAATAGCTGCTTAATTTTGAATAAATATAGAATGCAGGAGTGATTATTTTTGGGCTTTGTTTATTTTATCAACAATTAGTTTACTGACAGTATGATTTACTGACAATTATTTACCAATAAGTTCATTTTACTGACAATATGCTTCACCGATAGTTATTTTGTTAACAAAGTAATTCTGATCATTGCTGTTAAGGTCAAGTTAAAATTAGAGTTAAAGTTAGTGTAATTTATAAAAAAAAAACTTGTTGGTAAAATGTACTGTCAGTAAATCATATTGTTGATTAAATAAACTTGTTGGTGAATTGATTGTTAGTGAATCATCAGTGAACTGATTTTCAGTAAAATGAATTAGAACTCTTATTTTCAAAGAGTGCTTAATTTCGGATGAATATAGAATACAGAAATGCTTATTTTTGAGAGTACTTATTTTCAGAATTCTATAGTATATATAATTTCAAGAATCTTAATAAAGTATTAGCATAACTGCTTAAAGTTTAAAAAAAAAAAAATAAGTGTATAACTAGTTAAATATACAACTTTTGATTATCTATTTAAGTAGTTTACTTGTAAGTTCTACACTAGTTGCCCTATTTAAAAGCTTATCTGTTTAAATACTCTGATTTTTATATTGTATTAAACAAATAGTATCTGGTTTCTGTATATTTAATTTAATATTATGCCTCTCTTTTGTATATTTATTAAGCTGTTATTTAATTTCAAAACATATTACTTAACTGTAAAGCTCAAAATAACTAATCTATTATTTTATAAACTATTAATAAAGTTGTATTTTTGCAGAGTTTATTTAAACTTTAGTACTGACTTTACAATATATTCTTAATATTTTTAGTATATTTTTGCTTTGTTTTTAGACTCTTAATTTAGATAGGTTAGTAAAACTGTAATCTGTTCTTAGTATATTAAGGTTGGCTTAATATTTTTTTACTTTTGTCTAAATTTTGATAGCCTAATTAGTAATATTCTTATTTAAAGGTTTTTGGCTATTTAATTTCTTTATATTAGTATTTATTTTTTAAATTTAGTCTTTATAAGAGTATTTTTAAATATTTATATTATTTTTTTAATTAAATATTTTCAAATAGGCTTTTGTTTTTATAGTTTTATAAATTTATATAGATATAAGAACTTATTTTAAGTTTGCACTACTTAGTATTAGTTTATATTTTTTTATATAATCAAATTAAACAGATGTTTTATAACTTAGTAAAATTATAGTTATAGGTATTCTATTCTAACTAATTAATAAAAAATAGTTATAAAGTATGACAATCTAGTAAAATAAATAGATTGTTAACTTTTTTTTTTTTAACTTAAGCAATTACACTAGTACTTTATTAAGATTCTTAAAATTATTATTGCAATTATATAAATATACCTAATAACTAAGCCTAGTATCACTTAGCCACTCTAATGGTGCCTAAGTGCAACCTGTCATATTACTTCAAACAAAAGTAAGCTGCTTGTTTAACTACTTAAAATCTATAATGAAAGGGTTTTTCTCTTCTATGATAAGCTTTAAAATTGTCTTTTTGGCTTTATCTTTAATTTGGTTTTTCTTCTCTTTTGCTTATTTTTTTTTTTTTGCTATTTCTTGCTGACTAGCCTTTTTCTTCTTGCTTAAATTCTTTTTCATCTTTTAAGATCTTTTTTCATTTTGCTAGTTATTTTTATTTTTTTTTTCTATTTATTAACTTTTTTATATCATGTTCTTCAAACTTGCTTGTAAAAAATATTTTAGACTGTTTTTGCTAATATATTTACAAATTATTGTTTTGTTCTTGTATCTAGAAACTGTGCTAATCTGTTTTGAGTTGTTTTGAAATTAGGTCTTTGATTAGTACTTTTTTTATTTTTGTTTCTTTCATTTTTGTTTTTTCAAATAGTGCTATATACAATATATAAGGTAAAACTTTAGTTTTTTTTTTTCTTTTAACCCTTTCTATGTTGTTGAAATAAATACTTTCTGTATTCTTTTTCAAAAGCTTATTTGTTTCTTGCATGCTACCAGATGTCCTTGTGTTTTTTTGATTTTGTCTTGACATACTTGGCATTCTGCATTTATATACAAATCTGATTTTTGTCTGTTGAGTTTCTTTAATATTGAAAATTTGTCTAATACATATTTTATAAAAACATTTCTTCTTATATTGCTTCTTTTTGTTATATAATATACTCTTTTGATTAATTTCAGCCTTTTTTAAAAATATGCCCAGTTATAGATTATTACTTCTGTTACTGGTTCTAGACTCTTGATTATTGTTGTTTCTTTTCATTTTGCATCTAGTCTAATATTTGTTACTAGCTTATATAAAAGTCTTGTTAACATATTTATTTGTTTGTTTTTCTACTTTAAGTAGTACTTTATCTTTTTGCAACTAACTTCTTCTATATATATTATCTTTCTGCTTATTGTTTTCTTTTTTGCAAAGCTATTAGTTTTATCATTCTATTTATATTTGCTATAACTTTTTATTTTAAACCACTCTATTTATATATTTTTTGTTCTAACTAGATTGATTATCTTTACTATTAAAAAGCATTTTTTTCCTTAAGAATTTTATTTTTATTTATACATTCCAACTCTTTACTAATGTTTTTAATTGTAGTATTACTATCTGTAAATATTTCCAGTCTTTTTTCTTTTAGTATAATTAAAATTTGCTACTTATATTGCTAATAACTCTACTATAGTTAACATTGGCCATTCTTTTACTTCTAATGTTATTTTTTTTTTTGATCAGTCTTGTGTTTCACTTATCTGCACCTATTCTATACTCATGTTTGTATCTGTTGCTTTTTCTTTGTTTCATCTATTTGTTGCACCATCTGTATATATTGTATACTTAAGGATGATGATCCTAGTATAGTGGTTGGGTTGTCATCCTTCAAGCAGTAGATTCAGAGTTCAAATTCTATTGGCAGTAAAAAATTTAAAAAATAGGCCTATTCTGGCAATTTGTATAAGATATTTGGAATTGTAACTCTGTAATTTTGGTTATATTAAAACTAACTTTGGAAGTGTGCAATGTTATACAAATAAATCTGGAAAATATACACATTATAAAAAGCTCTGTTTGGAAATTCCAAGTAGAGAAATAGTACAATCTTTGACAGTATCATCTGTAAAAAACTTGATCTAAAGACAGAAACCTGAAGCAGATGATCTATATATACAAGAACTCTAGGTAAAGAAGTTTACTAACCTGGCTACTAGTTGAACTAGATATAAAGTCACATTATATAGAACTAACTAGATTAATAGTATAGTAGGACTTGCAAGAGTATACAAGATATTAGTAAGGTTGTAAAGAGAGATACTGAGGTTGTATGAACTCTATAAGAGTATAGCAGTTTAAGGGTTATTTTAACTGCAAGTGTTAGGCTTAGTCATAGTAATACTGTGTTAGCTAAAAATTAGATAACAGAAGGTTTTAGTAAGTTTAGTACAAGGTTAAAGGTTCCTTATATAAATGAACTGCTTTAAAGAGCTAGTAATCATAATAAATATATACTAGTGAAAACTGAAACAGTTAATAAAATAGATAGATAGGTAGATACAAGAACTAAAGTATTTAAATAAAGAATTCACAAGCAAATTCTAGGTATAGCAGCTAGTGTAAAATCTTTAGACTAATTACTTAAATTAGATAATAACTAAAGTTGTACAAGTGGCTAGTTGTACACTCTTTCTATGATTGCTCCTGTAGTTGTTATAATAATACAAGCACAAAGCTAAAACATATTATTAATAAAAATCTAGATCACAAGTACTCATTTTTAATATTAAAAAAATATATATAAATATTGTGTACTTGTTCTTTTTTTAATACATTTTTCTTCAAAGTTTCTATTATTTTTTGAGTAATATTTTTTCTTAACTTTTGCTTTCTGACTAGCTCTATTTTTAGATCCTTTAGCATTCTCAGTTCTGTTAGCTTTTCTTTAACTTTTCTGTTCTTGTATATCTTGTTAATTAGTCTATTGCTGTTTTTTTTGATTAAGTTGTTGTTTTTAACTATCAGTATGTCTAAAACTACTTTTATCTTGTTATTAATTCTTATTTACTATTAATAGCTGTTTTCTACTATTTCTTCTTTACTTATATATCTATTGCATTTGCTAATTTTAGTTGCTAAATTGCTTTTTATACTTTGCATTTGCCAATGTTCTATTAGTATTTATTTTTTTTCTTAATTACTTTTCTTAGTTGTCTGTCATCTTTTGTACTATATAATACATATTCTTTTTTTTTTTTATCCTTTAAGAGATTTTCTTACTTAATCTTTATTGCTTGTATATTATGTTTATCTGTTCTGAAGAATTCTTTAACCTTTCTGCTCTCTGTACAGATCAAGCAAAAAAATATTAATGCCATATTAGCATTTTTTTAGATCTAATATTAGACTAATATTAGTTAAAATTTGGCTAGAATAGAAATCTATAGGATAAAAATTAGTGTCATATTAGCTTTAAGCAATATTGATAAGCTAATAGCTTTATAAATAAATTGATAGTATTATTGATTAATTGATCTATAGCTATTAATTAATTATTCGATAATACTATTAATTTATTTATAGAGCTATTGGCTTACTAATATTGCTTAAAGCTAATATGACACTGATTTTTATCTTATATGTTTCCAATTCTAGCCAAATTTTAACTAATATTAGTATAATATCAGGTCTAAAAAAATACTAATATGGTACTAATATTTCTTTATTCGATCTGTGCTGGTTTTTTAAATACTTTTTCTTTTATTTTTTTAAACTAGTTTGCTTTTTTTCTTTTGCTCAATTGTTTTTAATAACTTTTAAATTGCTGCTATATAATTAGTCTATTACTCTTTGCATCAAGTAGTTGGTTTAGATATATTAAGTCTGCTTTACTTATTTTGGTTCTACTTTTTTTTTACCATTGTATTTCTAGTAGTTCAACTATTTTGTAACTATAACTGTTTGTTGTCTATAGCTCACTTTTTGTACCTATACTTATTTTTAGCTTTTTCACTTTAACTATTATTAAACAAGCTAAATTGTTCTTTCAACATGTTCTATCTTTTGGCAGTTTTTCCAATTTCTATATGTTTTCAGTTAATTCTGCTCTTTGGCAGCTTTGTGTTATTTATAATTTTGTTAACTGTTCTAATTTATTTTTTCTGTTAAGTCTTGTTAACAGACCTCTTATTTGTTTTATTATTAATTTTTGTCACAATGTTCTGCAACTGCTTAGATCTTTGTGTTCTATTATGCAGTTCTCTAATGTTCTTAATAAGCTGCTTTTTTGTTTTTCCAGATATATCATTAGTTGATATATTTTATTTATCTCTTTCTCTGATATTATTGTTAGCTGCAATATATAACTTAACTTTGGTATTACTATATTGTTAATATATACTATCTGGCTTATTGTTATTTTTTTGTACTTTAGATCTTTTATTGTTTGGCTTATTATTTCTTTTGCTTTTTTTTTAACTAAAACTTCTTATATTTTGTTATTAAGCCAGATTTTCAAGGAATTAACTATCTTATTTTTTGGTTCCTCTATTATTTTACTTTTCTAAATGTTATCTCTCTTTTCTTTTTTTTAACTTTTTCTATTTATTACTATCAACTTTGACTTGGCTCTATTTATCTTTATATTATTTATTTTAAAGAACTCTTTTGCTATTTTTAATATTTCTAATAGTTGTTTTTTGTTGTTTGCAATCTATATTGTACCATTCATATATGCAATTGTTGCTTAACAGTAGCTTGTAATATTATTGCAATGTATTTCTTCTTTAATCTTTTGCTCTACTGTATAGTCTAATTTTTCATCTTTCTGTATCCTTTCTAGTAATAGGTTATAAAAGAGGCATTATATTAGTGATAATATTACTTTGCTTTAATCTATTTTATCTTCTGTTGTTATTTCTTCTGTTAAGTCATAGCTGTGATTATCTTAAGCTGTTTCTTATAAAAAAGATTTAGAATATACTTAATTGTCTTCTTAAATATCTTAACTCTTTGCAAAGCTTATTTATGACTTTTGAATAAAACTAAATCAAATGCTTTTTTTACATTTTGCAAAAGGTATCTATAATTTTTTGTTTTTTTTTGCCTTTTCTATTATTATATTTAAAACATATATTGGCTATTCTGTTGAGTTTTCTGAAAGGTCTGCATAGTTTGGTCCCTTAAGTATTGCTTTTTCAACAAAAATTTTACTAAGTTTTTTTGTTAACATTTTTGTTATAATCTTTTTGAATGTCTTAATTAAGTCTATTAAACAAATATTATTTAAACTATATTCCTATTCTACATCTTTTGGTATTAGACATACTTGTAGTATCTTTCACTTTATTGGTATTTCTCCTATCTCTAAACATAAATTTGCATAAGCTTCAAACATCTTTTGTATTCTCTTTTCTGCTTTTTTAATTAGGTGTAACTTATTTCAAATATTTCAGAAGCTGTTTCTGTTTTAAGCTTTCTAATTATTTCATTTTGTTTTTACTTCTCAATTTTTCTTTTAATTTTATTATATCATTTTTCTTTAATATAATTTTGTAGTTTATAGATTCTTTCTTAACTTTCTGACATTTCTTCTAACTTAACATTTCTTTCTCTAAATTGTTTTTTATGTTCTGTTATGGTTTCTTTGATTAGCTTTAATTCTGTTACTAGTTTTGTCTTTTTTCTGCTTGTTCAATTAATTTATTAAGTATTACTTTCTTGTATAGTTTGTTCAAAAAGCTGGTTATTATTTTTCCTTAGTTAGTTTTGATCATTTTACATCTTTTGTTTATGTTTTTTTCTATTTGTTTTCTTTGTTCTTGTTTTTATTTTTTTTTCTTAAAGAATTCTTTGCCAATTCTTTATGTCTTCTATCTATATATCAGATCATTGTTTTTGGATTTTTGGTAACTTTGCATCTACTTTTTTTTTGTCTAATAACTTAAGTTTTTTATTTACTTTGCTTTTTTTTGTTTTTGTAACTTTCTGTTTTCTTTTTGTTTTTATATGTTTAACTAATCTTTGGAGCTTTACAATAGTCTTTCCTTATCATTGGTATTTTTAACTATGCCTTCTGTTTGTTGCTGTATTGAAATCTTCTTCTTAGATATATGCTTGTTTGTTGCTATTATAATTGCCTTTTTTATCACATCCTATATATCATTTATCTTTTATGTTTTTCTTGTTCTTTCTTTTAAATATACTTTAAAGTTTCTTTGTTTTTCAATTATTTTTGTAATTCTTGTGCATAGTTTTTCTATTCTTCATCTTTTGTGATATTATAAAGATAAATTGTTCTTGATTGGCTCTTTCTTTTGACATCTGCTTTGCTGCTTTTTGCTATCATATATTTAATACATATTTCTGCTATTACTATTTTGTAATTACTTTTGATAATTTTCTTTATATCTTTAATTTCTGCCTTTTGTAAACCTGATACTAACTTCTCTGATACCTATATGTAGTCAATTCTTGTTGCTATTTTTATATTTGACTATATATATCTTTGTTTTATTGGATGCATTTCTTTGTATATATCATAGAAGTTTTGTTGTCTTATCTAATTAAATATTGGCAATTTTTTGAAGCTTGTAGTTTGTGGATTCTGTTTACCTAATATATATATATATATATATATATATATATTTCTACTTTGATGATCTTGCTGAGATCTTTCTTGTGTTTTAATTTTTTCGAACTAATGTTCTTAAATGTTTATGTTCACTAGACCTCAACTTCCTCTAGTTCGTAGTTTTAAACTTTTCAAGAACAATCCATCTGCACTAACTCTGCTGGAATCAAAAAGCTTTGCCAGGCTTTGTTAAGAACTAACTGTTACCATGAGTTAATATAGTATTTCTTATTGTTAAACTTTCAGTCTCACATTATGTCTTATGACTTCAGTTATTCCAAATCAGGTTCTAATTTGTGTTTATTACCAGGTGGCTTCTCAATCACAGGTCACTTGTTTTTTCTAGAAATAAGTCTGTCTGATAATATCTCAGATTTCTGGTCCATGGTGTTGCAGTTCCCTATTTTAGAAATGCATCTCTACAATTGCTATCACTAAGATTTGAACTGGCAACCTTGTGATTTGTGACCTTGGAGCATAACCACTATGCCATCGACTCTAGAGGTCTTTATTTAATATATTGTCTATAGTATAGTTAAAGTTATTCATAATATCAACTTGTATTTGTTTTTCTTTTTTCATAATAGTCTTTATTATCTTTTGCTAAATAGATTTTCTACTTTTTTGTTGCTTAGTAATATATAAACTTCTATTACTATTAACTTTAATTGCTTAAAGTATAATGTAATTTCTATCATATATTTATTTATTCTATTAACTGTTTTATATATTTTTCTCAATGTTCTTTTATCAAAATCTCTATATTAGATACACAAGGAACCAAGTTTATGATGGCCAGACTCAACGTACAGAGCAGGCTATGGCATCCTTTGCAGCTGTGAGAGCTGAGCATACGGTGATCAAATCTACAGAAGAACCTTCTACCTCCTTGAATTCTATTGCATCATCACACTTCAAGAAAACATCACAAGACTCATCATATAATATATTAGTCGATCTAGACTCATGTTATAATAAATGGCTAGCCTATTAAGGACTACCTTTACTTCCACACCCACAAACTCTTTACTCCTTTCTTGAACATATACATTCTTACAACTATACACCACTTAATCTTTACAACTTTACACTAGCAATATTAATTAAACTAGACTATAGTGAGTGCTTAATACACTTATCAAATGAACCAGAACCTCTATCTGACTACTTCATTCCACATCAATCTGGTTATGGATTTTACCCATTAATACCTATTCCTTTAAAATATTCTTCATCACTTAATAATACACAATATACCAAACCTGTTCTTGAAGATAATGCTATAAATTACACTTACCCACAACTAGTTAAAACTGTTTTATCTGGCCATGATGATACTGTTATTGCCAATGAACACTATGGTTCTATGCAACTGCATACATGCTACAACAAATTCCTAGCTTATAATCACCTTCTACTACTCCCATATCCACAAACAATTATCTCTTTCTTATAATATATTTATAGTTTTGATTACTTACCAAGCAATGCTTATGGGTATACCTTAACTATTTCTATTAAAAATGATTACAGTGAAGCTCATGTTTACCTTCTATCTGAACCTAAACCTCTATCTAATCATTTTATCCTACCACTTTAGGCTATTTGGCATTATCCAAACATTTTACTAAAATCAAATACAACAGAAGATGATTCTTTTAATCTAACAAACCTATATTTAACAATATTTACACCAAACTCACTGTCTTCTACATCTTCAATACCACTACAACAACCTTTACCTATTTCTACCTCTGCATTACCATCTTCAACATTGCTACCACTCCCAACACAAACCTCTATAACTATGCAAAACTTGCATGACCTTCATTTAAATATTGCTATACATAACATTAGAGGATTTAACACAATTACCAAAAAAGAAGCTTGGCAAAATTACTGTCTTTATAACAATATTGATATTGCCTATATTACTGAAACAAAAATTGCCTTCACTTTTATAACAATAATCAGTTTACATACTTCTAGACAAATTCAGAAAATTCTGCTGAAGGTGCTGCCATTATGATTCGCAATCACCTTCAACCACATATGCACAACTGTCAAACACATTCTGGAGAAGCAGTAGCTTTAGATCTTTTCTTCAAAAGTGAAATCAAGCTCTGCATTATAGCAGTTTACCTCTCTTCTACTGACACACATCGTCATAACAAAACACAAGAAACAGTTATTTTATGAATCCAACAAGTCTACCAACTAAATCTTTATCCAATCATTCTTGGTGACTTTAATACATATGATGATATTTGTAGCTCATCATCAAAATTCTGACTTACAAACTACCTTCATCAAGCTAACATATATGACCTAGGTGCACATGTTAATAATAAACACTACATATAGTTAAACAATACTAGTCAAAGTCACGTTGACTACATTTGGACTAATTTATTTAATATACAGTTCTTTCTTTCTTATAACCTTGATGATAGTAACAACTCTATACTAAGTGATCACTCTATCCTTTTTTCTTCATGGTCTTTCACTAATGCATTTAGTAAACCTCCATGCTATCACACTGGAATTAGTCATAGAATTTTTAATTACAATGCTATGTCACCAGAAAAATGGACAGAATTTTCTGACCTGCTTTCTCAAAAACTTAACTCACACAATACTCCACTTAATTGCAACACCAATGAAAGCATAGAAACTACCTGGCACAAAATTGAACACTCAATTATTTATACTGCTATACACTCAATTTCAAACAAAAAATTCCACAAACATAGTTACAATCACAAGTATTCACCTCATTGCACCATATTTCATCTATCACTTAAAGAACTCGGACACCTAATTAAAATTGTTAAAAATCCAAATAACAATTTAAACATTAACATAATTAATTTAAAAATTAAAAATATAAATACAAGTTCTAATTGTGATCTCCAAATCTTGTCTTCTAACCAACAGCCAGAACTCAAACAATGGACTTAGCATGCTCAAGATATATGGAAACAGCTTTATCATGCACGGCATCTTGAAAACTCTCTGCTGCTTCAACAACAAATCCAACAAGCTACTGAAAAAAGATGTGAAACACTCTCTACATATTCAAACAAGCTTTAAACAGCATTCTTAATCATTATAAATCTCCTATTCACTTCTCAAATATTAAATTTTCTAACCAACTTGTTACAGAGCCACATCTTATCAAGCAACATATACAATTCCACTTTTTCAACTGGACAGCCTATCGACCAATTGACCAAAACCTATTTAATAACTTTTGGTCTACACAATACCAATCACAACCATACATTAATACTCAATGGTATAACTTTCTTATTACTCCTATTACAGAAGAAGAAGTGTCCCAAACTATAGCAAAACCTCCTAATAGGAAATCCTGTAGTCCTACAGGGATCAGTTATGAAATGCTTAAATATGCAGGTGTCATTTGCATTAAAGCCATAACTGCCTTATTTAATTGTTGCCTCAACTCAGGCCAAACTCCAAAACAATGAAAGCATAGCAGAATATACTCTATTCCAAAGTGCAATACATTTGATGGAGATCTTAACTTTACTCGTCCTATCAGCTTAATTGAACATACTCATAAAGTCTATACAAAGATTATTACAAACAGAATTAGTACAATATTCTCACAACACACAATTCTCTCACTATATAATTATGTTGCTCTACCAAACAACAGTACCTCAATACCTATACACATACTCAACAACCTTACTGAAGATGCAT